>CCAG010007933.1:0-150972 GCA_001077435.1 Glossina morsitans morsitans
CCTTTTCCCATCCTTTAATTTTTTTTTTTTCTTTTTTTTTTTTTTTTTTTTTTTTTTTTGCTCTTAACGCCTTTAAAAGCCCACTTATATCGATGACCTTAACGTTGAAGACATATTTTAATAATATACATTTTTTTTTCTAAATGATAATTACCAACAATATTATGCACAAATTTTTATCATAACCATATATAATCGAGACATTTACATATATAATATGCATATATATAATATGCATATAAAAAAAAATTCAATAAATAATTAATAAATGCATTAAATGTGAAAAGGAAATGACAGCAAATTAAAAACAAATACTTTTTCATATATGTACTTAATTTAAATCTATTGAAAAAACTTATAATTAAAATATTAATAACTTAGAAAGTAGTTATAAGATTACATTTTTTCGTTTTTTTTTTTTTTTTTTATCTACAAAAAACAAAACATACTCAAAAGAACAACAAATTACGGTTAACAGAGCAACGACGTTTATTCTTTTTGAGAGAGATTTCTGGAAATACAAAACGATTTTGAAACCTTACAATCAAGTTAATTCTCCCCTTCCATAAGTGCCAATAGTATAACTAAACAAGTAAGCAGAATGCTCTATTCGCCTTAGGGTGAATCGTTGTAAAAGCCCACCACCAAGGAGTACGCGCTTACTACGTCCGTTTCGTAACAAGCAGAGCGCAATTCTTTCTATCTGAAATCTGAAATCTTATTGAATTTTTTCTAAATATCTACGCGCAAGTCGAATTCAATATCTACGATAGTAGTTCTGTATTTCTGTGTTGTCTGCTGCAGATAAATAGCCTGCGTTTTTGCTATTTTGGAAGATGTCTTGTAAACTAATTGAACATAAAGAACGCTTTTAGAAAACTTTTATTTGTTGTGAGAAAGTTCTTTGCAGTATAATAGAGGGAAAAAGAAACTCTTTTTCTATTGTCTTCAAAGCGTTTTATTTTAGATTAATTAGCTACTGTAGATAAAATTATTTCCCTCTAGTACTAGAAAAATACTTTTCTACAGAGGACGTATTTCTTCTATAGCCAGTGAAATTTCGTATCTACTGTAAGAGAAGTCTTTTAGTTGCCAGCGAAATTTTCTATCTATTCTAAAAGTAGTCTTTTACCTCCTAGCTTTTAGCTATTTTATTCGCGAGAGTAGTCGATTAAATATAAAAAACCCGCCCAACAAGTCAGTATTCGCGGATTCATATGCAGTAGAGTTTCCCTTGGTTGTAGCCGTAATCACTGCTCGATCACTTAACATTTTCTTTTTTTGACCCAAAAGAATCCTTTTAGCTGTTTTGAAAAGTGCTACCAGTTCTGATAGTCTTGGCCTTCCAATTCAGAAAATTAAAATCGTTACATAAATCTTTTAATTGCCTTGGAAGAAAGCTCGTTAACAATAATTGTAGAAAAAAGCCTTTACAGTAATGAGAATATCTTATCTATTAAAGAAAGCCTTTCATCTTTTTTTGGAGATAGCCTCTCGTATTTGCTAGTTGCAGTTGCTTATTTGAGAGGAAAGTTAAACTGTAAGTGTAAGTATATAGTTAGTATATTTATTTGTTTGTTTATAACTTTATAAATAAATAAATAACTATTTTATCTGCTGCAGTGTAAGTTCTTATGTAGCAGAGAAACCTTTTACTATAGGAAATGCCTTTTATTTATAGGCGACGAAGCTTTTTTATTTATTATGGAAGAAGGTCTTCACTAATTGCAATAGTAGAGGACTCTTGATTTCGGTAGACGACATGTTTTATACCCTAGCAGCCTTTTATAGTAGATGTCTTTCAACTACTGTAGAAATGCACAAATACTTCTTCTACTACTACTGCTACTACTATAAAATTACTATGGAAATATTTTAACGACTACTGCACACACACACACACACACAGAAATTTACTACTACTACTACCACTGCTACTACTGTACAATAATCCTTCAAATAATGCAGAAGAATTCTTTTACCCACAAGAGTTCATTACAAGTCTTAGAAGAGGCTTTCTTCTTACTATAGAAGAAGTATATCTATTTTAAGAACATTTCGAAATTTTGAAATCAGCGCTTTTCAATCAACTTTTTATTTCAAAGCAGAAATTTTTGAAAATAATTTTATAATCACTCTTTACCATAATTAGTAACATTGCAAAAAAAATCTTTTTTATTTAAATGATTCTCATATAAAAATTCTATAACGCTTTGAGTATGTAATTATCATATAGCAAAACTAAGTGATTTCAATCAGTTTTCCTTTTTGCGTTGCAGTTATTGAAGTTTAGACGGGACCCTATTGTGTGTACCCTATTGCTTTTAATTTTTTCAAGCGAATATTCGGTTGAAGGAAACTATCCGCTTCAAGGTAGATATCACGCCATCCCCGAAATTATCGGACTCTGAGCAGCTGTTGCTGGCAAAAACGTCTATTATAATTTAATCGAAAACATGTTTTTCAATCACTTGGTTTACCATAATCTCCTTGAAGCACTGTACTAAGTGTTGCCGTGCAGTAATAGCTTACTGCAGCCTATTCTGCAACGATTCGCTTTGGAATCCTCTCCTTCTGAATCGTCTTTCCGAATAGTTTTGGAAACTTAAGGCTAAATTACTCTGTGAAAGTTTTTTATAAAAACGCTCCGTGCTGTAAATTAAGAAAATCTACACGTCTGTGTAGGGGTCAGCCGTCAAGGGAAGTACAAATTTCTTTCTTCACGGAGTCCTCTATGGTCATATCAATAAATCACGTGAAATTTAATGCAAAAACACCCTCCGGTGTTGGGCGTAAAATTATGTTTTATTTAAAAACAAATAATAATAATAAAGAAAATATTTTTATGTAAATAAAGTAAATTATTGTAATTTAAATTTAAATTCAGAGAAAAAAGGAAATACAAATATCGAACACTATTAGTAAAAAAAACGTTTTTAGAAAATTTTTGTTTTTAAAGAGATTAGAAAAAGTTTCCTTTATTTATTTATTTTTTTTTTTTTTTTGTACAAAATTATTATTTTTGATCATAACTTAGGTTTTTCCAAATAGCTGTTATCTCTTATTTTTAACAAGAATTCCAGAATGTTGTTCCAGAACATTGAAAAAAGTTAGAGGATATATGCTGCAAACATGCTGCAGTGAAGAGCAAAAGAGAAAGTCTAAAAAAGAATTTAAAAGGTTTTTTTTACCCCTATCACCTATGGATGAAGAGTATATTGATTTTGGCAACACGTTAGCAATACCCAGAAGACAGCTCAAAGACCGCGCAAAGTATACATATTCTTGATCAGCAGCACATTCTACACCAATTTAAGCATGTCAGCCCGTCTGTCGATCTGTGCTAAGCATTCTCCTTGTCTCAAAAGGCAAGCAATCTGCTTCAAATTTGGTGACAACACAACAAATTCTTGCATGAAGGTTGATATTGCAGTTGAGCCATCTTCCGATCTAAACACGCGCATAGTACAATAAAATCTGCGAGCATTTGTGTTTTAAAAAATAAAAAAATTGGTTTTTCGATACTAGCTGAACGAAAAATCAATATTTGCAAATACAACGATAAAAGTTTGCACGCATTTTTTATGTACCCATAGTTCGGCAGCGCAAGGCTACGCCTACTCAATATTACAGAATGTTGAAATTTCATCCTTTGGTCAAAAGCTTTGCAGCATCTGGAAAGGAGCTTCAGAGACCCTATAACGCCTACTTATTATTGATTAGCATCAAATCTGAACCTTTCTCTTCGTGTTTGTCAATCCCTTTGTCCACTTGTCTGTTAATTACCGTGGTACTTGTGCTCGCAAAAATGTCGACACGTGCTTACACTTTTCCACTTTTATTCTACAAAAATAGAGTAAAAACTAGCCACGCCCACCCAATACTATAGAATACGAAAATTTAGCTTTTTTATTCTCTTTCGGAATAATGGCGAACGGTTTAAACGACTCCGTCGCAGCCGAATATAATTTTCACGTACGCAATAGGTAAACCAGATCAAGTGGACGCTCACATTCTCGACTAGCATGAAATTCTCGGTCTATCGATTATAATCGACCGTTGCTTCAAAATGAGTCGCACTGTAGAATACATTCGTGCATATAAAAATCTCAATTGTTTAGGTGGTGGGCATTGAAAAGTCCAATTCCAATTCAGCAGAGTATATAATAAATTGCTTTTCCTTCATTTAACTCTCTTTGTTTTTCTTTTTCAATAAAATAAAATGCAATAAAATAATTTTAAGTTTTCTATTTAGTTGTATTTAATAAGATTTCTTTTTAACATAATTATTTTTTTTAAATTTTAAAAATCTTAATAAAAACCTTTGCTTCCTAATGAAAATATTAAAATAATAATAATAATAATAATAATAAAAATATAGACACAAAGTGCATTTGTTGTTAAAAACACCCGCTGATGAAGCCCTCAAAAGTTACAAATTTCAAATCCTTTTAGAAAAACGAACCCTTGTGATGATTTTATTTAACACAATTTTAAAGAAAAGAAAAAAAAGGAAAACCCTTTATATCTATGCATAAATAATTTGTAAATAAACTTTTTTTTCTTTTAATTTAAGACCTCGTATATAAACATTCAATAACGAAAAGAAATTGAAAAAAAAAGGAAACAAGATTTCAAAACATTTTAATAAAATTTTTCCATCTCTTAGTCTCAGTCCACTTTGCCTATGTTTTGTAACAATTTTTAATAATTTTTATAAATTTTATCCACCATACAAATCTTGCCGCTTAATACAAATAAACTTAATATAATACATCAATAATTTTTTTTTTAAACTTTAAAAAAACAGATTTATTTGCTATTAGACAGTTTACAAAAAATAAATTGAAATTTCTGTTTTGATTAATTACTTTATTTAAAAAAAAAGAAAAATTGTTGTTTATATATAATTATTATTATTTAAAAAATATATATAATATAATATATATAATTTTAAATTTAAATCTTAATAATAACGTGAACGATGTTAACAGTGGAATAAAATATTGCTCTTACTATAATATGAGAAATTATAATAATAATAATATAATAAATTTAATATTTTTATATATGTAGTTTATAATTATGAAATATTTTTTCTATATATATAAATTTTATACAATTAATTATTTTATATTTTATAGTTAATAAATGTTTTTTATATTTAAAAAAGATAGAAAAAATAAAAAAATAATCTTTCCTTTTTATTTATGTTCTAATAAGAGGTAAGATCTCAATTTTCTCCCTTCCACATGGATCAAGAGTTCAAATAAAAAAATGTATTCTTTTTTTATTTATGTTTTAATAAAAAGTGAAATCGCAAATATTTCTTCCTTCTTCCACTTAATGCAAAACCAGAAATGTTTTCCGCTCCAAGTGATTGAAGAATGCAAACATTTTAAAGCAATAAAGTGAAGAAAACTTTAAACGTTAACTTCTTTACGGAGCGAGAGTCATTGTACAAATATTGGGTATGGTCTAAGATACTAAATTTATTTGGTCGCCTGCAAAGGCCTCGAAACATTAATCTTTGCAGACCGCTTCCCGCGGTCGTCTACTACTTTTTTTTTGTAGAGTGATCGAAGAACAACTTCAGAAAAAGGTCAAGCGAAGCCTCGTCAGTTGCGTAAAATGTCTGTTCATTTTCATTGGTTTTTAGCTTTTGCGTAAGAAGACTTGGAATAAAATTGATTTCTCCGGAAACCGAAGTTTGACACTTTGAGATGATGGAAGATCACAGTTCATCAGAGCGCTGAGAAGATAAGCTCGCTATTATTGTTGCTGTTGTTGAAGATGACGAGGAAGAGGGCCCATTGTCATAAATTTTTAGCGCCTTTGCACTAGTAGTGGGAATTCATCCGAAGGTAGATTATCGTTACTGTCGTTCTGCATCATTGCTGCTAAAATTATTTGAGAAACTTTGAGAATGCTTCATCTGACTGCGCTAAATTAGCTGCTGTACATGCATTAGGAATTTCTAAACTCCTTATTTGTTCGACAATATTATCTAGTTCGTGTATATCGGAGTCTTATGCGTCCTTAGCATCATCTTTAAAGGAATCATCATCGGTAGACGATGCTAGCTGTCTCTAAGCGTTACCGTCAGAATTGTGTTCATAACCAACGGCATTGTTTTCAGAATAGTCAACGAAACCAAACATAATTCGCTGCTAGCGGATGTGGAGTTTCTGAAAATCCTGAACGTCACTATCACCATCATCATCATCGCCGGTGTAGCGTAGTGTAGTGCCGGTAGCAAATCGAAAGAAGAGGTTATGGTAACTGGAAACGGTGCTGCTGCAGCGGACATAAATAAAAGGAAACTTTTAATTTCGTGTTTTGCAGTCACCAAGAAGCAAAAGACGATCATCGCTAATACAGCTCCTCTAAATACCACTTCTGCAACTTACAACATAGTCGACTTCGAATTACCACAGTTGGATGCAAAGGATGAAATGATTTTAAAAGATATTTTTAGGTGGCATGTTTTATTCGTTGATTGCCATTGCAACTCAGCGCTGAGCCTACATAAATAAAATAAAACAATAAACAAATTCTTAATAATAATATTTTCATATAATTCTTAAAATATAATCTTTAATAAATGAATTTGTTAATAATTTCAGTCGCTTTTTTAGCACCAGGGCATTAGCACACTTTGTTTTTCTATATGAACAAACGGTGGTAAAAAACGAACTCTTAATCTCCTTGCTCGTAGCTTATCAAATATGAACAAACTTTCAGAGGAAACGTCGAGAGATTATCGTCGATAAGTTCCGTAAACAAAGTATCGAGCAAACTGTTAGGAAAAAATGAGAAGATATGTCGATTTCTTGATCGAACTTTCTAAGACTCGCACGACAATAATAATCAAGCATTAACTTGTGAAAATCAAAGTCGACTATGCTTTGGTTCGCCCTCACAAGCATTATTGTATGCTGGCAAATATTATGGTGGAATAGAAGCTAGAGCGCAGAGCTATTGCACTTTTGATCGCACGATATATGGAGTTTTGCAAAGAAAAGCAATTTTTGGTGCACAAACAGGAAGGAGTTTTCGCTGTCACAACCATTCATAGTCAATTTTTAATTATTTATCTTTTCGCATAAATGGCTATGTTACCACTTTCACTAACTAACATTAAACAATTAGATTAGAGAACAAAAGCGTGATGAGTGGCCTAATAGAGCAGTGAGAAGGTTTTCACGATGACGATTTCATGCCATTGGAACAATAACATTTTATGAATAGCTTTTAACGTTTAAGTCATACAAAGATCTGCCGTTCGGCTTATTCGGCTACTATTTACAATTCACTTTGTAGGTTGTCTAGTCTTGACTCTCTGTAAAAATCAATAATGAATAATTCACTTTTGTTTTGTTCTTGTTAGAAGATTGTACGAGACTTGTGTTGTTTTATGAATATTTTCTAATTTTGTTTTTCTCTATTTCACCTTAAAGTATATTTTAATAAGAAACGATTATTGTGGGCTTAGCTTCCTCTCAAATGCCTTCCCTTTCCCTTTCCCCTTCCCAACCGGAAAAGTATAGGCTATCTTCGTTTTCGTAAATCTTTCAAGCACTGTATTCCAGCATCAGGCTCCGCTCCTTCGACGTGCAATATTCGAAGGCATAGTTTATATGAACCAAAATGATTCTTGCAAAATCGATTTATCATTTTTGCATATATCTAAAGGAGAAATATTATACATTTTTTTTATTCCTTTAAACAAATGCCTTTCTTGTGACCCTGAACCGAGATATAAACTAGAAGAAAGCGACTTCAGACAAGGGGTCAGACTGAGGCACATACTACGGAAAACCTTTTTCAATCATCAAATAATAAAAACTATACTTATTACCTTATTAATTATTTAGTAATGATAAATAATTCGAAAATAAGTAACATTTATTTTCTGTATTACAGGAAAGCTTTTTATTTATTTTTTGTACATTAACAAATTTGTTATATTATTTATTTATTGTACCAGATTAATTTGTCTGGCGACGTTATTAATGTATCATTTAATCTTTAATCTTTACATTTCACTCACTTATATACCATAAATTTTAAATAAAATATATATATAGAAAAAACTAACATTGTCTTAAGTTTACTTCAACAAAGCCCAATGCATGATAAGTATTCAATTCGCCATTGCTTACATTTCGCTTAATACCTTAGTAGTAAAGTTAGGGAGCAGTTACCTTGAGCATAGTAATGCGCGGCTTCAGTTCTTTTAGTTAAAAAATTTCTAAGCAAAATCCGAACAGGAGCTAAAAGAAACTCTGCAATTTCATGAAAGTATTAGTAGATCGATATTGGAGAGGTACGTGAGGTAAGGGAGCGATACAAGCGGTACAAATGGTAAGTGCGCGGTATTATTGCTCTCGTCTGGTGCTTCGCAGCCTTCCCTGCTTGTTCACACTCGCATGAGATAGAGAGAACTGAGTCATAGATTTCTATAATCAATCAAAATCGGAAAATATCCTGTGCAGCATTTAGGAACCGTTTAAATGTAACAGACAAGTTCGCAAGCTATAATCTTTCCTTAACAATGTATAAAAAATTCCCTAAAAAAAATTCGATTATGCGTCAAGTGAACAAATAAACTGATGGTTAATGAGATCAGTTTTCAGCATGGCCTCTTCTTGCTGAACATTTGGAAATTATTGTTGAAATTTGATCAGAAAGCTTTGCTTTTTTATGCCAACACCCAAGAGAATGATCGCACAAACTATCCAGAAAGAAGAGAAAACCCATGACTAGCCACGCTGGACACAATTAAGCAATTTTTCAGCATTGGCCTCAAAATAAAATATTTATTCAACTCACTGGGCGTTTTTTCGAATTTTTCGAATTTTCTTCTTCCCAAGTATACTGCAATTTACCTCTAACTAGCATCGGTTGTAAGAATTTTCTATATCGGAAAAATTGGATAGAAAACGGGAGCTCAACACAATAACATTGCATTCAATTTGTTCCAATTCCCGCTTATAAATTGAGTACGGCTTGCCCATTAACAAATCGACTAGCATTCTGTATCTCCATCTAAGTAACACATGTAATCCTTCTTGTGAAGATACGTGTGGGAAACATCCCCACGGGCCGACATCAGGCGGCCAGACATTCTTAAATAATTAATTCAAAACGTAATTGTGCGTTATCTTGTTATCCCCCATGTTTCACACAAAAAAAGAAAATATTTTCTTAAATTTAACTGATATCACCTTTTAAGGAAAGTGAACGTAAAGCTGATAGTCTGTGAAATCTTATGCAAAAATTCCTAAGGAAAATAAGACGAATCTTATATCCAATAGTTATATCTTACACCATTTGTGGTACAGGATATATTAATATATTGTTCCAATGTAGGTAACACCTATAAGGGCCTCTTTCGCCTTAAAACATAAAGTGTAGCATCAGTCTTACTTAAAAAAAACTTTCCCATTGTTTAAAACATAAGAAGCAGCACCATCCAAATTTTAAATAAAAAATTATTTTTTCGCTTAAAAAGTAAGGGGTAACATCATGCTGAAAAAAATTTTTTTCTTGCTTAAAACGTAAGAGAACTTTGCATAAAACGTGATTTAAAATATAAAAAAAAAAAAATGGTTTTTTGCTTGAAATGTAAGAGGTAACAGTATCTTAAATAGAAAAAAATTACTCCTTTTTGCTTTAAGGTAAGGCGTTACATCATCTCAAATTAAAAAAAGGAAGTCGTTTCTTGCTTAAAACATAAGGCGTAACATCTTCGTAAACTTAAAAAAAAATACTCTTTTTTTTTGCTTAAAACGAAAGAAGTAACATAATAAGTGAAGATAGCAAGGACGATAGCACATTCCAATCCAATTATGCTAACGTTTCCTAAGCGAGTTTTGTCACACGAGGCCGCAGGACTCGATTATGCGTTGTTGGCAACTGTTTCTTCCTTAAGCTAACTCCCTACCCTCTACCAGGCCTTTCTCCCTGTGAGGGCACTGCGAATATGCACCTCAGTTCGTACGGGCTTAGCCCATATGATGGTTATTAGCTGCACCAGCCTTGAAGCTTAACCAGAGAAAGTTACACTTTTCACAAATGATGTCTTTGCATCGACACTTCGATCTGTACAAAGCTTTGCCGAAGCTATTGTGCGTGCACTTCAATGGAATCACATATACTTATATTGTTGGTTAAAGCTTAAAGATGGTACTTCCGGGGGAAAAAGTGATGCTTTTATGCACAGCTGTTATATAGCATTACTTACGCGTTCTTTCGAAAAGCAATGAAAATTTTTTTAACGCCACAATGGCTTTTATATATATTCCTGTCCTGTCTTTGCTTGTTAGCTTCTTTAAATCCCCCAGACAGCTAACTCAGAAAATCGAACTTTCCACATCCATTCTTGTTAACCGAGAATCTAAAAAACTTGAAAAACTTTAAGCGAAACAAAATTGAAAATTTGAGAACAACTTACCACTCTTTTTGAACATATATACCTTTCCTATTTGTTAATATGAAATAAGTGAAAAATAATTCTTTTCATTTTCATTTTATTTACTTATTGTACCCTACAACATTTTTGGTGGATTTAAGAGAGACCAACTTTTTATTATATCGGTCAGATTCAGTAATTTTCGAAATATTTTGATGAAACTTGACGCACTGACGTATTTTGACCCAAGGATGAAATCTATTGAAAATGATTTGGGTCGGACGACTTTTCCGACCACTCCCTATATAAGGACTTATTTTAATAAGCCGTTATAATAAAAAAATAGAGTCATTTTTAGAACTTCACGAAAAAATCGCTTAGTAATAAAAATAATTTGAAATAGATATTAACCCTACTGAGTTTGGGTTATGTAGTCCTATTTATTGGATCCCAACCCATATAAGGGTTCTAATGAAAAGTAAGTCAAGTAGAATTTTTAACATTTTATGATGAAAACAGGTCCTTAGCTGGTAGATTAACCGTAGGAAATTTGGTTCACATAGATCTATTTGTTAGACAGCACTGTATATGGGCGTCTCATGAAAGCAAGCCCTTCTATGACGACAAAATCTAATTTGTGGTCTGTGATGACAGAAGCAACTGGAAAATCTTGGACAGGTAAATTGGGGGTACTAAATTTAGACCACATTAGTAAACGTTTTGAGCACCCTCTAATACGGGGGCTTTCATGAAAATTATACATTTACATAAAAATATTGCATAATTTTTAGTGTATTATTAGGCACATTGGTGAACGACTGCATTAGAGGAACTAGTGGTCGGCTCTGCTGGCTATAACATTCTTAAATGTTTTCAATTCAATTAATTACGGAGATTTCAACTGACTGAGGCTATTTGTTTTCTAATCGCAAATTATAATATTTCTTAAAATTGCATGAAGACGACAAAACTTAACCTAATGAAATTGTGGCTCTATATAGCTATATAATTAGAAATCCAATCAAGAGAAATGGAGTACTCATGTTTAGGCAAGAATAATGTTTTCAGTCTTATGAAACGTCTCTAAATTACCGCTAAATAGCTTACGCCTGGTAATTATCACGTAATTATATCATGATGTTTTAATGAATGTTTTAGCTAAGGTATGACATTGGGGAGGCATAAACATTGCGAAGAGTTAACTTTATCATATGAATCGAGTCAGATGTGGAGATTTGATTGTTTAATTTTTTCCTTTTTTTTAACTTTTACTAAGAACACTGAGTGGATTAAATAATTCATAACTGATTCTAGATTGGCTTAGCTTTATTAACTAATAGCTGCTTGAGCGAGGAAATGGTACGTTGACGCCGATTTCATTCAATAAGGCTTGCGAAACGATAACTCCATTTATCAACTTCACCAAAAATGTAATTCCTCAAAGAAACTGAAGCTACTCCCATGGGGATAATGCAACGAATGGTACTCTATTTACGACGCGTGTTCAAAACAAGGGGGACCATTTATTTTTCTCGAAAAATACTTCTTTACTTATCCATCAATACCTATATTGTGCCGTTCAAAATAATCCACTTTAGATATGATACGCCTCTTTCAGCGCTTTTTCCAATCCTCGAAGTACAAGCACATCAAAGCCCGCCTAAACTTAATGTCTATCAAAAAAAAACTAAAAATCCAAAATGGCTGTAGGTAGCCCACGTATTTTTAAAACCCACCTTTTTTTTGAACACTACTTGAACACATCCGTAGTAAAGTTACTCCTTCGTCACACTACAAATTCTTTAAGCGAAAACGAAGTAATTATTTTTGAGCGAATTCAACTCATTTGATATAGTAGCAACAAGACGGAGACTGTGCGTCGGAACCATATGCCAATAAAATACAAATCTCACTAAAGACAGGTACAGTGCTTTGGTAATGTCTGGACCATCGAATTCGCGAGGCCAGCACTTAATAAATTCTAATATTTTATTTACGGGGAATTTAATATGTTTAGTTTGAAAAGTGCTCCAAGACCATGAGCCATATCTGTATTCTCCTTGCCGTAGCTTCTTCTCTATAAGACTATGAAGTGCTCAGTTTAGAATTTTCGTTCTTTCTTGAAAGAGATAATTCCTTGTATTTCATCAAATTTAGCTCTAAGAAATTAACTGGGCAGCAAGTAACACAATTATTTAACTGAGCTTGAGAGACTCTAGAACTAAGTTAAACGTTAACAGGAGTAAGTAGTTTAGTAAGAAGTTTCCCTACATCTGCATGCATCAAAATTTTGAATGATTTGATCAGAGATGAGAAATTGTTAATGTCTAACATAATCCGCATGAGTGCAACAGCTCAATGGTCCCGTGTTCAAATCTCAAGCGCTGCAGAGCTTTCAATACAAGCGAGCCTATGATCTAAGTTATCCGGCAGCCTTTAAACCCAATAAATAAATAAATAAATATAACACAAAGAGAATTGCTCCAAGGTAACTTCCTTGAAATATTCCTCACGAAAGTATGAATTCGTTAGTACGGAATAAATTAAAGAGCACTCTCCAGGATCCCTTAAAAACTGAGCCGGT
Organism: Glossina morsitans morsitans; assembly: GCA_001077435.1. Taxonomy (NCBI): domain Eukaryota; kingdom Metazoa; phylum Arthropoda; class Insecta; order Diptera; family Glossinidae; genus Glossina; species Glossina morsitans. Next base: position 13,002 of record CCAG010007933.1, read on the forward strand.
TAACTTAAAAATCATTAACCTGTGCTTTACTCGATCGAAAGCGTTACTAAAGTCCGCATCCATCGATTTGGAAAAATGAGGGGGATCAACTAAAATTCATTGAGTAGTCCATTCCAACTCAACAGCCAAAAAAAATATGAAAAACATGTATACACATACTAGTCCATATGTATTCTCCTCTAGCTCTCTAGCATTCTCCTCTAGCGATTGTATAAAGTATTCACTCTTCAATTGCTTTCAATTTCCTCACACTGGATTTTATAGATCGTGAAACACTTCATTACATGGATGTGATAGCAAAGTCGATTATAAAAAAAAATCAACCAAACAATTTTATGATGTCAGTCAAATGCGATAAGAAAAAAAATAGTCAGAAAAAAAAAGGAAAAAAGGAATAATTGTTATTATTATTGAGACGAAATGAATAAAAACAAAAGTAGAAACGGTAAAAAGAAAAAATAAGGAAAATAACAAAAAACGCTAAAGAAGAAATAATTGTTTTGCAATTGTTTCTTTGTTAAGTTTTGCTTTGTTGTCATTGATTGCCAACGTTAATGGCCATGATGATGTCGGCTTGCAAGAGCGCGCAGACCTGATTTGGTATTCAATGAAGTGAAATTGGTTGCAATTGTGCGAAAATCAACAACAAAATCCCAATGGTCGAAGTGGTCAAACTAAATGAAACCAAAGAGGACAATAAACTGTCGTCATATAAAACACAAAAAGCATGAAAACACTTCCATATGAAAACTAAAAAACACATTACAATGCTTTTAATAACTGAAGAAAAATTTGAAATTTTTCTTACATAGTGCTTCCTTTTAATTATGCGAGTTCGGTTCAAAAATTAAAGATTTATTAAAGATTTCGCATGCCATAAGGCAAACAATTGAACGCGTAAGCGTTTAAATGCCAACCGGCGGCCAGCTACGACCTATGCATTCTTACAAATGTATTACATGATGCTATGAAAATAAGTAAATGTTTTCGTTTTATTTATTTTGTATTTGGCTTTTTTCTTCTTTGGATTTATTTGTAAAAACCATAAACTGTCTCATAACAATTTTCAAATACTTCTGGAATCACTTATTGTCTCGTCGAGTGCGTTGACAGAAACCGCAATAATTGCAGTTTAAAGTCAAACACACGCGCACATACAAATAATTGTCCAATAATATCGGTATGAATGCACGTACATAGGTTCATGTGTGTGTTTGTATGTCATGTGTTTACTTGGGATGTTTTTATATCACATTTTAGTTAACGACAAAAGTTTAGTTTGAAAACTTTCAACAATTCGTTACAAAAATCTTCGAACATCATTAATAAAACATTATGGGAATGAATGATGACGATGACGATGACGATGACGATGGCGATGACGAAAAAAGGCATTGATATAAAAAACGAGGAGAGAAGATGATGAACGCGATAGCATATATATATATATGTATGTATACATATGCGCGTGTGTGTTGGTGTGGACAATACATTCATATATTCAGGCAACAATGCGATTGTAACATAATGTTTGTTTTTCCATTTTTTTCCTTTCTGGCTTTGTATATTTCATATAAATTGAGTGAGAGATTTCTATGAACTAACTGTCATATAAATACATGCCTACATGCGCATAAATATATACACATGACTGTGTATACACATATACCTGGACATTCATATACAGATATAAGTTATAGTTATTTATATTTCGTTATAAACACAAAGAAAACAAACTGACTCTAAAGATATGAATGATCCGTAGTTGATATTGTATGCGTATGGTTTGTGTGTCTGTCTATGCATATATACGCTTTTAAAGCAGCCTGAAGAGACATTATTACTATTGTTGGTGTTTTTTCGTGTGTCGTTTGTTTGTTACACAAATTCAATCATTCATTATTTATAAGTCGTGCTTATGCCCGCATAACAACAAGGGCGCACCAACTGCTACCTTTGGGGGATAAAGAAATTTATTGAAAATTTTCTTAATACATTGGTGTTCAAAACATAAGATTTTTTAACACTAGAACTAGCTAGTAAGTCATGGTGATTCTTTTTATGGAGTACTCTACAATTTTTTCATATTTTCGTACTGTGAATGAAGGAAATGAAATCGATACGTTAGTGTTGATCACTTAAAACCCTAAGTTTATACTAAATAAGTAGATTAGAAGGAAGATCATATATCGTTAACAAAAGTGACGAAGTAATTTAATTTCAGAAGCGCAGGTGAAAGTAATTCATAAGTAATTACACCAGCTTAGAGTGCCACACATATGTGCCTCTTAGTGCTTTTTTTGTGGATGGCATTCCATTTAAGCGATTTTTTAAACTAACCTAACAACAATAAAAGGGGGGAAAATTTGTGATGAAATTGTTTAGTTTATTTATCAAAAATCCTAGTTAGTCTTGCTGTTGTCATTTTCTGTTTCGCTTTTTTTATGTCTTTCTTTCCGCGTTCATACTCAATTGTCTGAGTTAACACATTACGCAATACATGGGTAGACATAATATATCAATATTGCCACCACTGACGAATTCGTACGATTTATAGATAGAACCAACCTTCAAAGGAAATGATCAAAATTTGATGACATTCCGATCATTAGACTGCAAGTCAAAGTTTTTTTTTGCTGACGCTACTTTTCTTTTTACAAAACAATAGAAAAACTGAATTTCGTCTGTAGCATCAGTGAACATTTTACAGCACCTAGAAGGTCGCATCGGATAAAGTATATACCTGCTCTTGATCAACATGCAATTCTGAATTATTCTACGCATGTTTGTCGGTCCATGCGTTTATTGTAATGTAAGTAGCAAACACTTCCCCGTACGCAAATATAAAGATGTCGCTTCTACGTTTGTGTTTGAGAAATCAAATTCTTATAACCTCCACTATCTGTGGTGCAAGCGTACATTAAGTTGGCGCGGATGTATGCAACATGGTGTAGCGTATTTGATGGTGGGCGCTCGTCTACTGTAGTGTTTTTACTCATTTAAATTAAACTTTTTCTCGCAGTCACAATTATCAAAACCAAATCACTTACCGATATCAGCCCTTAATTGGACTTACTTGCACGTACACTTGGCAGACGTTCTATTTCCGTGAACTTTCTCTAAATAATGTCTTTTTAATTTATGGTCATTTTTGTTATAAACGACCACCGTGCCATGCAGCAATCTGGCCCTGCTAGTTACTCAGCAATCCATAAGATTTGCCTTTTAAAGTTTCTTGTGTTTTATTCCAGAGAATACTCTTAGTCTAAAAACAAAAAAGCGAAAAAATCGATTTATTTTTACCATTAAATAGACATCCACCTACTAGACTTTCACAAGGCCCTGTAAGAGAACGTTTAGAGAATAAGAGAGAATAAGAGAATAAGAGAATAAGAGAAGAGGAATTGAAATAATATATGAAATTGGTTATAACGGATAAAATAAGTAAGAATACTATAGCGGGCCACACCGCACCAATTCATATCATACATTACCCTACGAATATCCATATAAGACTTTTCAAAATAAGACGTGGTACGAGCAGTGGTCGAAAAATGGGTCCGAAACGAGTGTGTACGATCTTGGGCGAACACTGACTAAGTTTCGTCATACTATCACAAAAATTGCAAACCTTAAGGTAGAGCGCAAGAATGCAGAACGGACAGACAAGCTTAGATTGATTCAAGGCCACCTTCAGTACACTACAAGTTGGGTCTCTCCCAATTCCTTCTGGGTATCACATACGTTCGAATAAGCTTAGTGTACCTTATACCACAGGTGGTGCGAGCTATAAAAAGAGAAATTTTCTGTGGAAAAAGAAGACCTTCTTCAGGATTTCGAAACCGCGTGCCAAACAAGCTATGCTGCAGCGATCTGAACAAGTAGTAACCAGAAGGCGCTATGTCTGGTGAGGACGATGGGTGCGCCAGGACTTCAAATCCGAGCTACGATAGTCGAGCAAGATATCATGCAAGAGGATAGCAAATGATTATAGATTGTAACCAATACGTGCGTAGATATCATTATTTTTAAATAAAAGAATAATTTAATAAAAAAATTTGTTCAACGCCTTTTTCCCCGAATTATTACACCGCATATGGCGTATGGTGTGCCAGGAACGTTGTTGGATTTTTCCTATGTTTATTAAATAAGTTTGAATAAATATTTGAATTTGCGATTCATTAATCGCTTGAATAATAAAATCAGATTTTAAATGACTTTCGCACAATTGGTATAACACGTTATCTGATCCAATCGTTCAGTATCATTTCAGATAATCATTCATTATGAATTGATTTTATTGAAATTTTCATGACTGTATGCAGACAGACACGAGTCTTCAATTGAATTACAAATCAGTCAGTCAAACCATTAAGTTGGCAAAAACAAAAAACTCCAAGAGGCTGCACGGCTTGCCAACCAAGTAACAGTTCAACAGTCACTACGACGGCAGTCCGTTAGACATTTAGCCAGTAAGTAACTAAAGCAGCTGGCACCGGTTACAATTAATTTATTAATTTCTGATTTCCAGAGCACATCGCTAAAAAATCCTTGTTAAAAAAAAACAAATAAATAAATAAATAAATAAAAAAGAAAAAAGCCAACGACGCTAACTGACACTAAGATGAAAAGAAAGAGCACAACATTGTCATCATTAGTGTTGAAGACCGTGGCGTCGGTGACAGGCTCAATGATCGTTGTGATTGCATATATAAACATATGGACACAAATCCACATACATACACATACAGATGCGCACGCACGCATACTTATACTTATTTATACATTCATTGAGATTCCAACTCATATAAAATGTCAGTCACAGCTAAGCCAACATTTCACTGATTATTAAAGTGAAGAATGTAGTGCATCAGGGAGTTATGTATTGTTTTAGAGTTATAATGCCACATACTTTGTATAGATATGTGCTTTATATTTTTATATATATAATGGAGTCATTATCTTTATAAGCATAGGTAGATAGAGAAAAATGAAAGGCGAAGCTTCAAGAAATCAAAGAACGGAGGAAACGGAGTACGAACGGAATAAATTCATTTATAAAAATATTTTTGCAATGTGTTGCGACAACAACATATTTTCAATGATAATCAAGAGAAATTGTGTAAAGTTGTAAATAGTTGTGTGCTGAGGATTATAATTATTTTGTACACGCACATCCATGCATACACACACACACACACACAAACACGGAGATATATAAACAGGCACTTCCTTTCCTTCGTTTCTATATCGTTTTAAATAACAAGTGATTTAATTAATTTTTTCAATTCTTTTATTATTATTTTTATTTATTTTTGTTTTTCGCTTTATTTTCATGCTTTTTTTCCTTCTTCTCTCAGTTTTTGACGCTTTTGTTGTGGCTGTTTTCAATTAATTATTCATTTAATGGCTTTTTTGTTGGTTGTGCCTAATTAATTATGTATTTTTTTTATATATATATATTTTTTTTATTATTATTATTTCGAACATAACCGAGATCGATTTGAAATTATATTACAGTGATGGAGAAACCTTTTTGAAAATGTTTGGCAGAAAACAAATATTCAAAGTAGTAGAAAAAATACTGAAATGAAATGAAACTAAATAGAAAAAATTACATAAAAAAAAACAAAAAGGAAAAGGAAAAGAAACAGAGCACCTGTCAACATTTGTTTATATCATTTTAAATTTCAGGGGCCCTTTCTTGAACTTTCAATCATATGGTGAAAATAATGATTTTTTGTAAGCAAAATTATTTATTTCATCTACCTGGATATATAAACAAGAGTCTCGGGCTCCGAAAATCTAAGAGTTATAATCCAAAAGCTTTTTGAGAGCTTGTGCGATCTTTGATTGGGCTATGTATTCACGCCACACTTTCCATAATACTGCTTCTTCAATTGCAATGAGAGGGTTCCCTGTCGATAATATTGACTGACGTGTATACCCTATATCACCCGTAGTACAGGGTAGGTTAAGTTTGTGCCCACATAGGGAACACCGAGAAGGGTTTAAGATACACCCATCTCTTATTATACCGATTAATTCAAAATCTTTCTCTGAACTTTCTCAAACAATCTAAGCAAGTCTTTCCGTCTGTCCGTCTAGTTTTCTGGAGTTCAGATCGCAAATTTTGCGATAATTTTATAAAATCTGGTACACTGACGTGCTCTAGCCCAAAGACGAATTATATTAGAAATGATTCTGATCGGTCCACTTTTTCGTCCGTGCCCTATATTGCACTTTATTTTGAAAAGTCGTACGTTCAAGATTTTCGAAAAAACTCGCTGGGTAATAACACTTCGGCATTCTAAATTGGTACAAAAAGTTTAGTCCTCAAAGAAGTCAACCCCTACCGGATTTGTACTACATATGTTTATTTCTTTGATACCACTGCCTATGAGGATCCTCAGCAAATGTAAGCAGTTATTTCGCAGAAAAGCTGAATTGTAAATGTCTTATGATGAAGATTTGTTCATGATAGCAATTTGACCACATTTAAACCGCATGGGTCTATTCCTTCGACCCCATTCCCTACAAGATATCTCACGAATAGTAGGCCCTTCAGAAACCTTTTAACCTTTACTATTTTGTAATGAAAATTAGTTCATGCGAATATTTAGCAAAAAAATTTACTTTAGGCAATTTAAATCATACAAGGGCATAACACCTATAGGGGTTACAGGAAAATTCTAATTTCTACTTTTCTATGACGAAAGTGAAAAATAATAAAATTTTTAGGAAGTAAATTAAGTTTCCTAAATTCGGAGCGCGTCATGTGATGTTTTAGGGACATTGCAATTTGCGGGCTTTCATTAAAAAAGTCCCTTCGCATGAAAGCAATGCATAACTTTGGTGTATTATTGCCAAAGCGAGCTAATGATTGGACTAAGCTACTTAGTGGGCGGTATTTAATGGTCGCGTTGTTTCGACAATAATGTTCTCACTAATTTTGGGTTAAGTTGAAGTTGAAGTTTGTCGATTATGGTTTCAGCACCGACGTCCAACTGAAGGTGCAAAAATGGTTTGCATGAAAACAAGGCTCAATGAGCAGCACAGTCTTTAATTAATAGCTTCATATATACATTAAGCGTAGTACGGAACTTCCAAAAATCGTAGAGACGGATTGAGAAACTAAAGTATTTACTCTATCTTAAAGTTGACAGTTTCACTTTGCAAAACTCAAGAGACGAAGGCTGATGCTGACCAATTATTTTTATGGCAGATTCGTTTAAATGTTTAATTTGGACTCGTGATTTGAAGCAGAAATCATAATATGCCTTGTAACCGCAAGAGCATATATTTCATTAAAGCCGTACAAAAATAATCGGAGTATTGGGCTCCTCGCGAAGGGGCATGTTCATATGTTAATTGTCAGCAATGCTTCACTTAATCGAACTTTCAAATTTACTTAACCTACATGCCCCTTTAGAGAGTCTTGCAATTTTGCTCATCAATTCGTTTTTATGCTTCTACTCTCATTCATTGCATGAGCTCTTCGTAGATTCTAAAGGTTGGAAACCCTAGGAAAAAAAAGAAACTAAAAAAAATATATAGAAAACATAAGAATATGAAAAAGCTGAAGCACGAAACAAAGAAAATAAACGCAATCATATTTGCAATCCATTTTCATTATCAATTTGCTTTTCACCTTATTAAGAGAGGAGACAAAAAAAAGAAAATATTACAATTAATTAAAGAACATAATACATACTTACATAATTAAACAAACGTGTCTTTGTGTTTACATTTATATATGGACTTTTTTATATATATACGTTATATAAATGTTATATTATATAACCTACATATATATGTATATAAATTTTTTCTAATGTGCGTTTATATCCTTTGATATATACATATGTATATGACCCGTTCATTATAACAATGGTATAAATACGCTTTTTTAAAAAATCAAACCAGTTTTAACCACACCTCGAAACATTTTCTTGTATGAAAGAAAAGGAAAATAAAAAAAGGAAAATACTTTGAAAGAAATAGTGTTTGAAAAAATAGTACTCTTAACCGCGAAAATAGAGAAAACAACCTGAAACCGCTTTCTCGGCGAATGTCTGCAGGACAAGTTCGCAAGCAAATATGATCCTCTCACAACTATACCTACGAATATGCTGCAATAGATTCTCACTTAAAAACTTGATCATTCAATCCAAACTTTCGTAGAGGAAATTCGCTTGAACAGCCGGCAAATTTGGCCGCAGTTATAAAAAAAACTGTTACTTATGGTCTACAGCTTATTATTACTCCAGTCTTGATTAATTAGAGATAACCTATGCAATTAGCAATTGATTTATTAGGATTTATTGCTTGAGTTCATCAATTAGGTTTTATCGATATGTGAGCTTATTTTAGTTTTGCAACACAAATTATTATCATCCCTACAGAAATGAATATTTTTAGATGATTGTGAACTTTGCATTAAACTCGCATTTCTTAATCATCAGCAATTGTGTGAATTCGAAGACTTACTTTTTTATATCCATCACCGATCAATGAGGGTATAAAGTTATTCTTGCTATACATAAAAGTCTAACTCGATTAAAGCATGTCCATCTGTCCATCTGCTGCTCTGTCCAATGTCTGCTGTAAACATTCGCACCGCAGAACTTTGAAGCTCTTGCGCGTAAGTCGCTTTTGAAAATGGGCCAAATCGGTCGAAGGACACACCTACAGTACTACGTGAAGTGAGAAGATCTCAGTTTTTCAAAAGGAATAAACAATTGGTTTTTGCTCATTACACAGACTACAGCAGATAAATTTACAAAAATCTGATTATATATTTTATGGGCGATGCTGTAGTACATAAGAAATGAGAAAAATTGACAGCCATTACCTCTATAATGCGTATAAGCAAGCTTTTAAAACCCCATAAATTGTATAAATTCTTGGCCAGTTTCAAATTCGGAATGCACCTAAGCGTGCTCACCTGTCCGTCTGCCCAACTATGTAGTACAACTATTTGTGGTAAACATGCTCGCGTTCGGAACAATGATGATGTCGGAAATGACTCAAACCGGTCAAAGCACACGCCGATAGCGTCGACACGCCTGAAAAACTGAAAGCTGCTTTGACTTCGATGTTTTTTGTTGGCTAATCATTACTACAACAAACATACCATACATATTCTGTCTTGAAAAATTCAGTTGCCCTCTCACTGAAGAATTAACAGAGGTAGTATTAGTATTAGCATATTCGTCAATTGGCACTATTTTATATGGCACTAATTACATGGTAGCTCAATTTTATTATATCTTATGAATAGGCTGTATTTGCGATTATAGCAGGATTTGTCCTCTGGCATCTTTTAGTGATGGATTTACGTACAAGTTCAACTCTGATAAAAAGTAATATTCTAGTTAAATTGAAGTTTAGCAATATCACCTAAAAAGACGGTATGACCTCGATTGCCTAATTGAAAAGTTAACGCTACCAAAATATTTCATATATTCAATATTTATATACAGCTTTGAAATGGGGTTATTCCCTATAATGCGAAAAGTGAAACAAAGTGAGAAAAGCGAAACCAATGAACCGTTCTCTGCGTCTTAGAGTTTATTTTTGCCTATCGGTTTTAGTGCACGGAGCACTTTCTTAGAGATTTGCTCATCGCAAGCGGCAAGTTACTCCCGTGAATTGTCGCTCGGTATAATGCTGCTCTTTCGTCTATAACGTTTAATGCGGATTGTAATCTAATGTTGGAAGGTTTTGCCACCACCTTCCAAGGCCAACTAACGGTCCAGCGTTGTGCGATGGAAGCAATTCTAGCGCCGAGAAGGAACAAATTTAATCCTTGTTTACTTCCTATCGTTTTTCATGTTTTCCGGTTATAGTAGGGTGTTCGTTTTTTTACTAGCAGCCATCCTCACAATTAAGGCGCATAATCATTATGTACATTTTTCATATTTTTATTATATTTTTAGTTATTTTGTAGCTTACATTCGACTAATGACTTGTTCTGTAGAGGAACTTAATTAAGTAAATAAATAAATATATTTTGACAGCTGGCATAGCAAGGCTTGGTTTGAAAGGTACTAAAGATGTATTGACGGAATGCTAGTGTCAAAACTGATTTGCACACTTTCGGTCCGGAAATTTCGATCTCGACGATGCAGCATATTCTGAAAGGCATTCATTAATGCGAACGGCCGAATAACAACTCGTGATATCGCTGAGAAACTAAATTTACCGAATTCGACCGTTCATGACGAGAGGAAACATCACTTAAAGAAAATCGTCTTTTATTTCAACAAAAAGAAAAAGAAATTACTTTCCGAGCATTCTAGCAGTATAGTAATGGAACATTTCAGATATATTTTTGGTAGAACTTTTTGCATGGTGACCACGGAGTATGAGAAGAAGTTGAGTTAAAATACTTATGTCTTGATAGGAGGAGTAATTGGGATTCCTGTCCACTTTGTCATATGACTAGTCATACACATGTTGGTCATAAAAGTCAAAGCTACACTGGTACTGTGTTGTGCTGTAGACTTGCTTCATTACATATTGCGTAATGCGCCATAGCTATTTCTTTTTTTTTTTTTTTTTGCTATATCCAGCCAATCAGTGCTAAGCGCGGGCATGGCGGCGGCCAGAAGCGTTATAGGAAGAGAGGGACGGAGAGAGGGAATAGTATTTGTGACTGTTTGAGCTCGTTCGAATGAACGAGCGACTATAGAAATTTAAGAGAAATACGTTTGACTTCAGTCACACCTTGGCCTGAAGAAGACTGTACGGAATTATTTATACTCGATGTAACTAATGCAAGTAAATTTTCTGAAAAGTGATTTCCATATGTTATTTAATTACTAAGGCATACATTAAACACAGATGTGCGTCAATTTCAATATACAGAATGACTTATACCATTTTGAAAATAAACGGATCATGTATATATATATTTATTCAAGTGTTTATTTATTTATTTTTTGTTGTTTATGAATTTTTCATATTCAAGTGGTCGCATATATGTTTGTTTTATTTACTAGTTACGTGTATGGAAAAATTTTATTTATTTATTTTAATATATATTTTTTATTGTTTTCATTCAATTTTTTATATATAATTTTTTTTTAGTTTGGTACACATTGTAAACCTAGTTTTTTTTTATTTAAAATTTTTTGCTATACTTTTTATATATATTTATTTTATATAGCTTTTATTATAATTTTTGGATTTATTTTTTTTTCGAAATTTTCTAAATAAAAATGATTTTCCATTTAATTACAATTTCTTGATACCTTATGTTTTTAAAGAAAGTGCGCTATAAATTTTTGTTGATGTTGTTGTTTTATGTGTTATGTTCTCCTATTTCATTTTCCGCACACGCACACACACACGTGCACATAGGCATATGTTTTAAGTTTTGCAATCTTTTCGAATTTGAATAAAAAGAAGAGAAAATCTTTTACCAAATTCTTAACTTTTTCAAAAATTATATGAAAAAATTTTATAAAAATGAAAACTAAACAAAAAATCTTTACATATCTAGCGCAGAATCGGAATATTGCAATATTTTTACCTCGAAATTAAGTTTTTCAAATTTTGAAAATAAAAAATTTCCACTGAAGGCAACGAGCAACATTGCAAGGTTTTTCTTCTGGTTTTTGCTCTACTAACGCAAGCACGATTCTTTTACTCGTTAATGGCCAGAAAATATGTTTCTGAAAGTTTGAAACCAGCATTCAGCCATTAACGACCAAAAAAATGCATGAATAAATATTCCTCCGTTCCTATTTAGCAGCAGTCGAGTTAAAGAACCTTTACACTATAACCTTGTGCCCAGAAAAATGCATTTGAATTGAGAATTCAAACCGCAAAGTCGCTGTTTTTGTATTACGACATTCCTACTAATGTTGTTCACTTATTTACTGTCGAAATGAAATTAATCTTCCATAGAATTTCTTCTGTTTCTTTAGAAATTGTAGTTTTTCATCGCTTTCGTGCAAGAAAGACAAAATAGCTCTTTGTCTCTTAAAGAAAAAGAAAAAACAATGTATTCGCTTTTTGTGGAGAAGAGATTTTTACCTTGAAGTTTTCACGAGAAATATAGAATCTGTGGATAACTTCCGCTCACCACATCTATCCCCAACAATAATATAGATTTTCTTATGTGCTCAATAGAGTTATTTAGCATTTAAAAGTGTTTTTCCAAAGAATACCTAAATTCCTAAATATATATCTCATACCCAACACAAAGGCTGCGCATTTGCTAAATTCTTTGTCCGAATACCTTTACTATGATACTTAGAACTGAGACACAAGAAGTTTCATAAAGTTTATATATTCAACCGTCAGCATCTTTAGCAAATTACTAAAGGAAGATTTAAAAATGGTCACGACAGAATATTCATCAGCATTCCCCATAGAAGGTCATCTGCCTTTATCTAATACGAATTGAAAACAGTCGAGGTATTGAAAGCCAACTCCGCGGTTCAAAAAACCGAACATGATCGGCGATAGAGGCAAGTTATTAAAAACAAAGTCCATAGAATGAAGTTTCTAAGGAAAAGTAAAAGCACCCGGTTTACTCAATTCTTCGCAATTTGAAGTGTGGAATAAAGTCTTGTGTTTAGTAAAAATTTCGACAAATAGTTTGGCTATTAAAGATTTATTGATGCCATGGCTTTTCTTCACTTAGCTACGAACTTGTAAATGCTTGACGCAGTTACTCGGCAAACGCCATTTTTTCTCCCTTTCTTTGAAGTCTGTCGTTTAGTTATACACCAAAAAGACCAAATCATTTATAGTTTTTAGCTTTTCAATTGGCAAACGATTTTTTGTTATTTCTTTTTTTTATTTAAACAGACAATTAACTAACAGTTGAAATATCATTAAAAACAAAAAATTATAATAAAATTTCTTTGGTGTGTGAACTGGCAGTGATTAGCTTAATATATACATTTCTATATCATAGTTAAGCACATGTAAACGTATTTTAATATTTAACGAATGGCAAAATAATCACAATAATTAAAACATAATTAACTATGAAAGCTGAAACCGAGATCTTCGAAAACTAAAAATTAACATACTTTCCTTTTCTTTTTTTCTTTTTAAATAAATATTTTATATTTATAAAAAACGAAGATAATTTTCGATGTTTTTTCCAATACTTTTCTAAATATTACAAAATATAAAATTGGATATTTTATTAACTTAAACAATAAACAATATGTTTTGTCTGAAATTTTTACACATTTTTTCCAAGTTTAAAAACACATCAATATGACATTTCATAGAAATTTGAGAATAAGACAAAACGCATTCTAGGCTTAAGAAAAATAAAAGCATTTTATAAACAAATTAATTGCATTCAATTATGTCAAAATGTTTCTTCATGTTTTCTTTCATTTTTTTTTTAGTTTTTGTTCATATTTTAAAGATAAGAAGAACCTCTTAAAGGCTAAGATCAGCAACCTTAAGTGAATTTATATATTTATCCGAAACCAAACTGGAAAAGATCGAGTTTGTTTAGTCTTTAACTTCTTTTCATATGTGTTAAGTTTGCCCTAGTATCTCTAACTTAAGAAGCAATTCCCCGACTTTCAGGTTCAATGGGTTTATCAACATTCTGTTCTGACTGAGGCTTCATTTTTTATTTTTTTTTTTACTTTACCCGTTGAGTAAATTCTTATTACCAGCTACAGCAGCAAGTAAAACCAAGTCATTATACTCTGCACCATTTGTAGTACAAGGATGTATTAAGTTTACGAGTTGAAATTTCAAAGAAAATTGTTTGAAATCAGGACTATGCCCGGAAATATTGATTTGAAGCGAGGAAACAATATACTTTTTGTGCGCGCTCCAAAACAACGCTAGCCTGCTTCTGTTTAGATGCACATAAAAGACATCTGCTGGCTGATTAGAGAATTTGGAAATCAACAAACAAGGCATTCAACTGAAATTTCCTATCAGAGTTCTTTCTTGACATAAGCACTTTTTTTGAATGATCTGACAAAAAGTCCGAATTTTGAAGGAAAAAAATTTCTTTCACAAGTATTCTAAAAGGTTCTAAGGGATTTATTAAAGTAAAATTAAAAAATTCTGAAAAGTAGCTTCCTCGCCTTAAACAAATTGCATCGATTTTAGTTGAAAAGTTGTAATTTCTCGAAAGTGCAAAAGGGCGGATTTAAAATCAATTGAACAAAAAAGAAACTATGAACTTGAAAGTTGAACTCAATCGCTTGAGAATTGAGATAAGTTAGAAGCACAACCAGGATAGTTTAGAAAAAACCGCCATTAAAATTTGAAGTATATTTAAGTAATCTTGTTTTATAGCTTCGCTCGAAAAATCACATCTTACGCCACATAAAGGAAACGACGCCTCCCTTCTGAAAGGACGAGTTTTTTTTTAACGCAATTCATAATTCAAGGAATTATTCAAACGGAAAACGGTTACAAAATAGCATTACCCCTTAAGATAAATTTAAACTTGAGTGTGTTCAGATCGCTACAATATAAGGGAATTGAAGGCTGCGCCCATGCACATTGCCTTTCTTAAAAATACTTGCAAGACAATATTACCTCTTAAGATAAATTTACTGAACTTGAAAGTGTTTAGGCCACCGAAAAAGACGAATATCGCAGAGATGTTGTACATCCAATATTCTTCTTATCATTATCTTTATCTTTATCTTTATTCTTATTATTATCTTTCTTCGCCTAAAACTAAATACAAGATAGCGTTATCACTTAAGATAAATTTAAATTTGAAAGTGTTTAGAGCTCTACAAGAGACAAGATATCGTAAGGATATTCTACATCTAATACTCTTTCCTTCTTCCGAATTGAAAGACGCACCCATGCGCAGTTGTTCCCCTAACCTGAAGTTTGTTATCGGAAAATCTAATTTGCTCCTCAGCATTCAAGAAGCAAACAGGATACTGATCTTAGTCCCATCATTTCCCCTAAATTTAGCATAGCAAATATGTATGTAATTTTTAATTTCAAAATTATAAGCTTAAAACAACGATAAGTGTAATGTTGACGACTGTAATACTATACCCACCACCGAGGGATGGGAGTATACTAATTTGGTCCTGAGGTGTTGAAACCCATGAATGTGCTTAATAGATATATTATAAAGTATAAACAGGTCATCTGTTCGCCTCTTGCCATTATTCTGAAATGAGAAAGAAGGAGTAGAAATCTAAAACTCAAAGCATTTTGAGTCAGTATTGAAAAAAGAAATTTGTGTATGGGAAAAGAGAATGAAATGAAACTAATTTCATAAAAAAAGGCGATAGAATTTAAATGTAATTTCAAAAATTATCGTTTGCTATTAAGTGTTGTCATGAATGTATAATAAATAATATATCAGTTAAAGTTTTTATGTATTATAGTTAATTGAAACACTGAACTATCTCCAAACATTATCTCTAGGTGGTGGGTATCCAAAGTTCGCTCCATAACGAACGAAACTTTCTTACTTATTTCTATCGCATTATTAAGGTATAAAATGCTTTTCTGTTTGTGTATAAAAAACAAAGCAAAAGGGATTGAGATAGCTTTCAGTTGGTTGGTTATTTGGGTTTGATTTGAGACCGATGATCAATTATATGCAGAGAATAGTTTTGATAGACTAGCATTAGTAGTAATAGTTACTAAGTTACTAAGGGAAGAAAGAAAGGAAGTATATATGTGTATTAATTACTTATACACTACAGTTTAGGTAATGGTATATAAATAATTTGTAGTTATAGGTGTGGGTAAGTGCCTTCTTTTTTTTTTTTTGTTTATCATTAACTATTATTAATAAATATTACATATAATTATATTTGTGATTCTTTTTGTCATTGCATATACTTGTATATATTATATATATAATATTATATATATAAATAGTTGAATTTGTTTAGTTTGAATTTTGTGCTTGTCAGCGTATATATATATATATATATATATATATTTTTTGTTAAATGTCTGACTAGATGGGAGTAGAAATTTTTCTTTCTTTTTGCATGGTAATGTTTTTTATGAATCTCTTCTTTTTTTTACTATAAATGTTGGAAATCGGTTTAAAATGCACGTAATGGATTGTTGCGCTTAATTGATGATTTCATTAATTTTTTTGTTTCTTTTTTTTTAGCAACTGTTTGTGTAGTAAAGAAGATTTTGTTTCCTTAATTTTTGTTTCTTGCTTTTTTAACAAAATATTGCTTAGCTTTTGTTTTTGTTTTAAATTGTTTTACGTTAGATCCTTAAATAACAACGGCTGTTATTAAACTTAAAGTTTAACTCTTAACTTAGATAAGAAATAATTTAAAAAAAAGCAGCAACAACCTAAACTTCATTTAGTAGTAAAACTTAAGTAGGACTGTCTGCCGTTGAGCCGGCGGCTGATATGCCATCTTGTAGTTGAGCTAACGTTTTATATCTTTGGGAATTTATAAATCTACGTTGGGCGCATACAAAAAGATAAAGTGTAAAAATTATTCGTATCTTAAAGTAAAGCAATTCTCTTCACCTTACCTTGGATATGAGTCTCTGTGCATTAATGTGTAGATTTGTATTTGAGCCTCGTCGAATGTGTGCAGTGTCGGTTCTACCATATTACGATTAACTATTCCACGTACTCGAGCATCTATGTTGACCTCTCGCGGCGACAATATCGATATATAATCTTCGTATATTAAACGGGCTTTTTCTTCAATGACATCCCCGTTACTTTCTTGCTTGAAGTCCTCACAGGCCATCCAAAATAAAATGTTTTCTTCACAAAAGCCACTACGGAGAAAATCACGAAACACTTTGCGGCCAGCTAGTGAAGATATTTTTTTTTTTTGTTTAGTTAATACGGAAATTATAAGATTATTTTATTATTTGCAATAGAAGAGCGCATTAATTTTAAAAGTTTCTCATTCAGTCTTATTCAATAGTATCGATATTATTCGATCTCGAAGCAAAATCTTAAGGCTTTGCGCGACATTATACATCTATTTCTCGCCTTGCACGGCAGATCTCGTATCTCGTAAAATCTTCTTCGTCTTCGAACGAACAGCAGATGACTCGCTGAGTTGAGTGAAAAAGACTCAATGTCAACATGAGGTTCTTTGTTTGAACCTTAATAAAGTTGACAGATGGCTTGACTATAACTGTATGTAACTATGTATATATATTTATGTAATGAGTGTAAATCGTATAAACCGAGAACAGCTAAAAATGTTCTTTTTAAAACATTTACCGAACACAAAGGAATAAAAATAATTGTAACAACTTCTGGAAAAGGGGAGAATAACAAATCAATTAATTTGTCAAGTGAGAAGTATGACATTGAAAAAATCATGGGATTAGTCTTCTTCTTTTAGAACTCAGCATACCCACAACAGATGATTCACTGTGCTGAGTAGAAATAATGGAAAACAAGTAAACCACTATAGTGGCGCACGGCCACAATTGAACTCCCTACGCTCTCTTACAGTTATTCGTATATCAACTTTTCAAAATAAAGCGTTGTATGGGAACCGGTCAAAAAAGTAGTTTGGTCCCAGCTGTCTTCAATAGGACTCATCCTTGGAACAAGACACGTCAGTGTACAAAATTTTATCAAAGTATTTTAAAAATTGGGATTTGGGGACTAAACCCAAACTGCTTGGTCCCAAAACTATTTTGTGCACTTGAAATAAACATTTTGTTACGAAATTCTTTCCTTGATACGGTTCGTATCACTAGATCGTGGATTGTTACAATTTATTTCGGCCGTGCTCTCAACCTCCCGACTCAAATTTTCTTTTTCAACTGACGTATTCTGCTCCAATATTCTGCTTATATGAGCAAGTTATCATAATTGATGTGCTTTTCCCTAATCTTTTTCGTCGGTCGGCAGCTGCAAGACGCACCACGAATTTGCACTTGGTATTTCCTTCTCTCGGAAATTTACTTTCTGGGAAAATCAATTATTTGGAATGAACTGGATTTGGGATTTCCTGCAACAATATATTATCTGCCTAAAAATGTGTTCATTCTAAAGTCAATGTGGAGGGCATCACTTCCTTGTAGATTACTTTTTCGTAACGATATGGGTGCCAAATGAAAAAACTCGGAGAGTAAAAGGCGAGAAGGTAAGTAAATTTATTCTAAATTTATTATGGCCGACGTCACGACGTGGTAGATTAACTTTTCTTAACAATAACTTTTAGTGAAAAAAAGGTGAACCATAAATAAATCTTATCCGAATCAGTTTTTTGTGACAAAAATTAAAAGCATGGGGCGTTGAAGATTTTAATGGTGGTGGATAAGCGAAAACCGGCCCCGGCCGAATATAACTTTCTTACTGAGTCATAAAGTCATAAATAGCTTCTGATGCAGGTATGTAGAATCTATTTTCATACTTGTATGTTATAAATCATCGAACAAAACGAATTTTTACTTTCACTAAATAGATAAGGATTCAACGTAAATCTTCTTATGACTGTTCTGTTTGGTTGACGTTTTAATAAACTGTTGTTATTAAGCCCTAACATATGGTTAAGAAGCACGTGTTCGTCGTGTAATCCTTTGAGCACCTAAGCGAGGCAACAGCGCTAGGATTACAGGTGAAAAGAAATTGATTGCCAAACGTCTTTCTGAAGATCTGATTTAGAAAGACAAACCTATGTTACACGTCTCATCATCAACGTTATCGGCATGACCTAACATTCATAAGGTTAACTTCGTGAGCTAGTAATAAATAAGCAAAAAATATATTTTTCAAAAAGAAAAAAATGCTTCAAAATTAATGCATTCTTCTGATATCATGGGTATTACCTGAGCTTTTCATTAATTTATCGAAACTTGTGCCCCAACTTCGTATTTCTTCCAGTGAAGGTCTATTAAACAGACAAAATTAATTAATCATTTTTATCATTACAATCAATATTAACTCACTGTTCGCCTTCTAGTAACAATTCTGAATTAGCTGGATCACGTTTCGTAGGTGCATTATCGTCCGCATTTTTCAAAGCCAAGCTATACAGATCACAAGACAATCCAATGTATTAGAAGTATTAAGAGTTAAATTAAGAAATAAATTAATTAAAAAATTTATTATAAAAGATTCCTAATATAGTGCAGAAAGCCTAACCTTCTGGTCGTGTACTCTAAAGGATTAACATTTTTAAAAAGTATGATTGGATAAGACTTAATCATGTAAGGACTCTAGAACTTTGGGTTGCTTCATTAACAACTTCATCATTTGTAAACGGTAAAGGAATCGATTTGGGCTTGTAGGCTAGCGTGTGTGGAACAACCGTGCAACTCGATTCTATAAGCGTTTCTCTTTTAGTTTCTCCGGAACCGATCCATAAGATCGCCGTTGCTTCTGTCCATTCACCATTTAAGCTTTGCTAATGCCACAAGCAAACGATCTCTCTAGAACGAAGTATTCAACATCATCAGTTTTCATCATAGTCGCATCATATCAATTCTCATTAGCCTAAAACCTAACCAGCTGCGCTACTAATCCATCACTTTTATTTTATATACTCTTTCGGCAAAAAGCAAAAAGTTTTCCTAGGTTACCGGTTTTTTATTGTCTCATTTTATATCTATCCAACGTGTATGCCACAACTCAATAATGCGCGTTATAAGTGACACTATTATCTATGAAGATTCTTGCAGAGTGACATGGCTGCCTTGTATTTGAAATGAAAGGAGAAAGAAGACAGAGAGAGAGAAATTATATTTGGGTTGAAGCAAATTGCACTAATTTGTGCGTGTTAAGAAAATACACCCATTCCAGCAGTTCTTACTGGGATCAAAAGCAAGCAGTGCTTTAAACCGAGAGAATTTATTGCAAAAGCAAATTGGCTCTAACCAGTACTCTAACCAACGCCCTTGACGAATTTGGTGCTAATATCTTCCGTAACTAAGAGGATAATACACTTATTCACTTTCATCGAAAAAAGTGGACTTTTCCATTCAAGTATACACCTTCACTCTAGCGAAAATTTTCCCCAAGCAAGTTTGTGAGTTTCAAGGGTAGTCAGAGAACAGGGAGAGTTATATTAGGCGAACAGTGTGCTTATCGAAGGACGTGAGTTTGATTTGTGACAGGGAAATTTCGAAAAATTAGCACGATTTGAGCAGATGCGTTATCGTGAGGCAAAAATCCAACACTCCCAGTCTATACCCACCTCTGTAAGATGGGGGTATACTCATTTTGCTTTTTTCCATAATGCATGTAACAACCAAATAGAAGCTTAAGAGACCTTGTAAAGCATATATATTCTTGATCAGCGAAATTCGGATTTGATTTAGCCATACCTGTCCGTCTGTTTGTCTGTGTGTGTATGGTGTGTTTTGTTGGCACTCTCCTGGTCGCAAAAATGGAGATATCGACTTTAAATTTAGTAGAAACATTGGCAGTTTCTTGACGCAGACTGCTATTGAAAATGGGCCAAATCGGTCGGAGCAGAGGCGCGCAGTAGAGCATAAACCGAACGCAACTCCGTTTTTTTGAACGAAAATTATTTGATTTTCGCTCGTTTCTCGCAAATTACAAAAGTTAGAAGGCCAAAATCTTCCACATTTGTTTCACTCCTTACGTGCAAAAATAGAAAACATCCGCCATACCCACACAAAGTTACAAGTAATTAAATTTTGTTTTTTTCACTTTTTTGAATATTTAAAACTATTTTGCATACGCCTTAAATGGAGACGTATTTTCTGATTATTATTAGATACCGCGGCTAATTTTTTCTTAATAATACCAGCGATATGGGTATCAAATAAAAGAGCTTGGAGAGCAGAATACGAAACACATAGCGTACTTGTTATTTTTGTAATTAATTTAGCCAAAGAAGTCGCATCTGAGATTAAAGTCTTAAAGCACAACCATGTAAGGATATTGGCTTTCTTTGAAACCTCTACTGCAATTTAGATTTCAACCCACGCCCATCGAGTTGTTAGTCGTTAGTTGTGAAGATTGTGAAAAAACTTAGTTTTGTTACGTTTTGGTCCCAGTGGATAGTCCATTAGCTCCTCGTAGTTAGTAGACAACTGCATCATATTAAATAGCGAAGAGATAGGCTTGAAATTGAAGAGTGCTGTCGAATTAATAAAAGCCGGCTTGCTCTGAATAATAAAAAATCATGCGACCTTCGCACTGATCAAAACCTTGTGTCTAACGTTACCAATATTGGCCATTGGACAGATCTAATATGAGTCCTTTAAATGCTTTATTAACCAATGGATTCATCAAATATTTATGGCGCATAGACGCACATTTTGCGCAGATATTTTTAGTTAACGTAGCAAATTTAACTATGCCCCTCTACGTGTCTGTGTTTTCATTTCAAACGGGGCTACGATCCCTACACTTTACCTAAACAAAATCAATTTCGAAGGAAGTTTTTTGCCTTCACTGCGGCCAGGCTATGTTCAAAGATCAGCTAAAGGGATCGCAATGAGCAAATATTGTTATTCTCTTCTAGAAGTGTTAGAGGCTACCTCACATTTCTTCTTTCGACCACATAGCAAAACATTATTCATTAAAAATTCCTCTAATTATTTATTACCGTTCCATTAAGAACTGCCTGCCAAACATACGAGCACACGAGTAATTAGGAAATGTAAAAAAAAAACAAATGAATATAACTTGTTGCCTGTGTAGGGTCACGCGCGAAATGCATTTATCCCAAACTAACAAAAATATGCAAAAATTTGGTTCAAGTCGAATACAATTTCTTTTCTGTTTTCTTACCAAATAGCACTCATACATATCGTTAATCGGTGTTATAGAAATTAATAATAAATAAATAAATAAACAAAATTACATTTTTAAAAATGTTCATTTTCATAATTTAAAATTTAAGTATACACCAGTGAAAAAATGTTAATAATTTCTTAGCTATACTTTTGATTAATTCTTTTTTGTTTTTTCTCTCTCTTTTTAGTAATATTTGTTTTCATATTTATTTTTCATGATGTGTTTATGTGTCTATTATTTTGCCTTAAGTTATAAATTTTGTTTATGTTTACTTTAAAATTATATAAAATATATGGAAAGTAAGCTGGATATATAAAATCACAAAGCAAAACAAAAAAGAAAAGCAATGTTTTCCTTTCTGTTTTTCTTATTTGTTTATTTTTAAAATGCAAACACAAAATCACCCACATACCTAACATAATTTAAATCAATTTTTATATCCATCACGATCGGAGTGTCTAAAATTCCTAAAACATCAACACTATTGTTTGGCGTTGTATCGAAAGCGTGCAATACTTTTAAACGATATAAGTTTTGTTTTACGCTGTTTGTACACACTCCAGGTGTACGGGGGTTAATTTAGGTATGTGGAGAAATGTGTGGAGCAGCCATGAGGCCTTCAGATGGACTCGTCTTTTGTAATACCGATCGATGCAGAATTTTTGTTCGAATCGACCGGCCCTATTGAAAATGTGGTAGATCCGACAGTCCACCCAATGATTAAAATCGATCCACTTTGATTTAGAGAATTCATTACATTTCAACATTTTTCGACAAAAAGTGCTCAACAAAAGCATTTTAGCTCATCCGATTAAAGAAAAATATGCGAATACTAAGTTTAACCTTAGATCGATGTACGTTTTCGCGCGGGATTAATATCGGTAGTTGGATTACTAGCGCATTTGGTTTCACAGAAATATTCGTGAGAGTCTAATTTTTATGGAATGCTAACTCCCCGCTTCCCGCAACGATTTGGTGGGTAAGAGGATTAATAGTTTTTAGTTCATTAATAAGTTTTCTTTATTTATTGTTTCTTTAACGAGTTTTAACAGCATTTAGCAAAAGAACTTGGCATTTAGTGAAGAGATGCAATGTCGTCTAAAAGAAGAGAGGGAACAAAAGGGATGCTTGCAGCGTACGCTGGCAATCGAGAAAAAGGACATGTGAATATTTTTTATACCAAATACGCAAAGCTCTTTAAACATTAATGAGCTAAAACCGTTTGGCGCATTTGGAAAAACGTATCAAAAAGTATAGTGTAGGTAGGGTGCAAAAAGTATGCTTGGATTATGATGACAGCAAGTGAATATGTCCGATTTAAAATCTTATTAAGTGTTGCATTTTATATGTTAATTATCAAAAGATTACAATATGATGCGATAGCGTGCGGTAGCATCGGTTATTCCCCCACTAACCGGGGGAGCATTTTCTGGGTGGCTAAAAAAGAAAAATTTAGGTAAATCTAGGATCGAGTTATCCATTAACTATTCTTCTCCTTATTGCTGAAAATGTCGACATGTTTTTCTTTATTTTCGGTTTGTGGAGATGAAATGAACTAAGCCAATAAGGAAGGTGGCTTATGTGCCCACTTAAAAAGACTGCAAAAATCTTAAAGAAAAAAATGTTACTTTTTTGCAATTTTTGTTGCTGTAACTATAAGTGGCAGCGCATGTATTATTTCAACACGATTTTATCGATATTTTAACATCAGCAGCGTCATCGGATTATCATTCTTCCGGAAGTATTACTCGTATAATTTTAATTTTTTTATTTGTGACAAATAAAATAAAAATATGATTTTTCTATTCCATCGATATGTCTAATGTATGTATATAGGTCGACCGAAAAGTTTTATCCGTTCCGATTACCACACTTAACTAAGGCGAAAATGATACATGTTAACATTATGCGATCGTATATCCGCAGCTACTGATAAAATTCATTTATGCCACTGTATTTTGTGAGGACTCCAACAAGGAGGAAATGCTGCAGAAACATGTAGAAATATATCTGATAGAACGTGTAGAAGATGGTTGGAAAAATTTCAAATAGGTTATTTTGACCTTTCGGGTAAGCCCCGCTCTAGGCAACCACCTTTGATCGACGGCTATAAGGGCTATACTTAAGTATCAACTGGATGTAGCAGACAAAAATATGTGATGAGCATTCTTCCCGTCGCCAAACTGGAATTGCAACACCACGAACAATGAAACAATCCACGTTAAAAGTCGCAAGACACGTTTCGTTCTCCCATTTAAATGCAGGAATGTATCGTGCCGTAAATCCTCGCGTTCGTACCAAAGAAATGCGAATTTTAGGATAGTATAGATTTTATTTATAATTGTTAGGAGATCTATTTACAGATTATTTACAGGAACTTATATTTACAATGCTTCTGGTTTCGTGGGCTTGCCTTCCTCAATTATTCTGCTTATATACCTCTTTACAAGCAAGTTCGCTTTACTTAAATTTAACAGCCGCACACTATTCCTTCGTTTGAACAAAAAAAATCAAGAAGAGGGAGAAGCCGAGTTTGAAGAAGAAAAAAGTCACGTATCGGCTCACTCATCAACCATATTAACTCCTAGCGATTCCTATTTATTTGGAAGCTGCGTGCTAAGGGTTTTGCATCCAATGAAGAATTCACTTGACTAAGAGGTATTTGTTTTTAATCGCTTCATCGCGAATCATACCATTCGAAATCTGAAATTTAATAAAAAAAAATCGCGTGCTAATCGCGCTGATAAGATGAAAAGAAATGAAAATTCTGCTTTAGGTCCTATACTCTAAACTCTATAAAATTTCTAAAAATACCGAAAATGTTAAAGCTAATCTTCTTGTCTAACCCTGGAAGTGTTCGCACTAATCACAAGGTACAATGGTTCACCTCTTGCTTTATATAAAGGGTTTGTAAAAGCCGGACAGTGCCACTGTTCACAGAATAAAATTCATTTAGGGCATATCTCGAGTGATAGGCAGGTTGCAACTTGCTTTTCTTTCCCAATAAATATTGCGTTGTTATTATTATTTACGTTGTTGTTATTTTATTGTACTATTGTGTCAATAAATTCGATTGACTGCGGTTTGTGATTTCCTTGCTTAATAAAATGTCAACATACCTTTGCTTTAGTTTGGCCATCGCTCGTTTCCAACGTTCGGCCATAACTTTTAATTTGTATTCTTTATTATAAGGAAGTATTAGCATAAAGCTGGAGATAGCTTACGGCTTAAGTCTATGAAGTAAAATTCTTAAATATTTATTTATGTTTATCTTGTAAGCTTCTACACTAATTGTTTTACTTTGTTTAACTTTTTAAAAGACTCTATTATTGAAAAATTCTTTTTTTTTCACAATTTCACTTTATCTAAAATTTTTAACGTTTTAGTTTTGCTTAATTTTTTTTTTGTTTGTTTTTTGTTATAAAAATTGGCTTACATTTTTCTATATTTATATATATATATATATATATATATATATCAAATGTCTCGCGTTCTTTTGTTTACCACGTTATTTATAAAACTTAGTTTACGCATTTTTTTTATTTTTATTTATTTATTTATGTTTTATTTTTTGTTTTGTAACCTTTGTTCTCCTTCTTTTGCGTAAAATTAGTTTTTACATTTTTTTTTTTTAATATTTATTAAAGTTTTTCGTAAAGCTTCTCGCGTTCCTTGCTTAACACGTGAATGTGTTGTTTGTACTAAAAATAAATCACACAAGAATTTTATATTTATCAGATATGCGTAGAATTCTTCGCGTGATGTTTGTCTGCTTACAGACAAATTCGTAGACGCGTAGCTTCCAGTTTTTATTTAATTCTTTAAAATATCTTTTCCAAGTTCAAATACTCTTTCATACATACTCTTTAACTTATACCGACTAGATGGTATAGGTTCACAGCGAAGAATCGAAAAATACCTGGCGCTCAGTTATCATCAACCACTCAGTTAATCAAGCAATCAATATTGAGGTTATGTTTAATCACTACAGTGATTATCCAGAAATTCTACTCTATTCGAAGTTTTTTCGATTAAAGTTTTTGTATAATGGACATCAGGGGCGACATTACGCCCAGTGCAAGACGTATCGAGGGGATTGAAAGAAGTTTTGCAAATCACATGCACTTCGCTTAGCATATTCCCAATAAGCTTATGATGCTTTCCCTTCATATTCACGATCTTAACGTAGTGGTATATACTATGATACAGTTGTAGATTACTGTTGCACTAAGGCCGGTACAAATTTTAAGTTTAACTTAACATGCGACAATTTGTAACTCATATGAGCGGCAGAACAACTGCGAACTACGTCTATCAGAATTTCGCTACGGATTTATGAATAAGCACTATGAAAGCAACTTCAAATGTTATACCGGAAAATTGTGAAACGCAAAATAATCAAAAATAACTTTAACAAAAGAAAGCACATAACATGGAACGCCAACAAGTGAAATATGTTCTGTATGTCTTGTTTTTTTCTTTCTAATTTATTCGTAAGTAGTTTTTGTTGTTAGTTTTTCCTTTTTTTTTAATATACACAACCCGTACACAATGAATGCATCGATAGACTTCCGCTAACATAAGCTTAAATCAATATTTTCTTTTCTACTTTAGATAATCTTACAAGACATTCTTCTTCTTTTGCATGTTTTCTCATGACAATGGTAATAATACAATGTGTTGACACTAGGCTGTCAAACAATGACCCATGGACAGACTTATAAACCGAATCACTAATTTATGTTAACAACAACAAAAACAATGTAACAATGATTGTAACGAAAAATAAGATATAAAACCATGTCTTCTTTAATAAGTTTTGGCTGACTGACTTATTTCATTCCCGTTATCCCTTGAAAAGTAAATCTCTTCAGGAGAAAACTTTTATACGTCAGTGGAAGTATATCTTAATTAAGTCTCGTTGCTATTTCGTTATTTAAGAGCAATTAATGAATTCTCCTGGCAATCGATTTTCATTTGCATGAGTAAACAAAGTTGCTTTTAATACATATATATATATGCGAAATGATAAATAAAACCATTAACTAAAATTTATGAATTACGTTATGCTGAGTAGAGGGTGTAGAACGTAATTTGCTACACAACAACAGCAACGCAAAAGGCGGCAAGCAAAAGTCTCTGAAACGTGGCCATACATAACACGAAGTACGTTTATGAAATTGCTTCGTAGTCCTTAATGAACATTTAAAACTTTACTCGTGCGTTTATATACCTACGTAACTGAATGGCTGTATATGTGCGAATAACGTAGTGCCTGTAAAGTGCCGCTAGTATGGTAATTACGTTCTAGTTTTAATTGGAAATGCAAGCCGCTCTTTAATGAAAATAAAAACAAAAAGGGCTGTAGATGATAAAAACGAGCATTATCATAACTTGACAGGAAATTTTATTCAAACACTAGTAGACATTTTTGGATATCCAGCTATTCAATTTGGAACTAATAAGATCATTCTTATATTAACGGCTTGAAACGGAAACTTGTCAGTTCCTTGTTTAGATGAATATCTTCGTCGCATTTTAGACCGTAAACCTGACCACCTTATTAGATAGAGCATCAACTGACATTTCAGTATTTAAGTAAGAACGACGTTCTCTAGTAATAGTCAAATCATGTAGAATACGGTTCATCTATTCCGTTTGTTAAAACTTTCGATTTTCCAGGCTTTGTCCTACACTCGAAACTTTCGCCAGCAGCTCACATTGACAAAACTGCCAAAGAATGTAATGTGTTGAAATCCTTTTGTGGTATTTCTTGGGGCTCTGACCCGTCTTGCATGGTTAAACTGTATCTTAGCTTAACCAGACAAAAATTAGAATACCCCTGTTCACTCAGAACACAATGGAAATGCCTTCGTGGCATGAATTCTACGCACACACTAGGCGTGGAACAGCTGACAAATGTTATGTCTCTACAAGAAAGATTTCTTTTAGTCGCCAATTTTTGATCTAATAAAATTCCATCTTTTGAGAATCATCCTGCCTTACCTTTCACTCACAACTTTGTATCTCTCAATAAAATTTTTCCTTCCTTGTTTAAAATTTGTGCTGACGAGACTAATAACTTCAACATTCTAAGAACTGACGTCTTCTTCAAAAGCTTTTGAAGCTTATTCAAAATTTCTCTTGGTTCTCAATATTTTCGACCAGTAATTAAGTTCTTACTAATGAGAAGATCCACGCTTACTCCAGCAGAGATACACAACCGTTACTCGAACTTGATCAATACAAAATTTCACTCATCTTTACTGACGGGTCTAAGACCGATGTGGTTGGCAGCGGTGTTTGGTTTCCAGATATTAATAAAGACGCCTACTTCTCAAATCACCCATGTAGAACTATATGTCTGGCTGAATGCGGATCCTAGAAGCCATCCGCTTAGCGAGTACTCTACCCTCAAAAAAAATTCCTTATAGTGTCAGATAGTAAATCTGTCTTATCCGCTTTATAATCATTTCCCTCAGGTAAAGCTCACCCCTACATATTAGAAATCAAATATTTATAATCTCGAGTGTTGTTGACAATATATTTGGACATTAAAGAAAAAAGTGTTACCATTGAAAAATAGTAAATAGTGGCAACACTGGAGCCATTTTAACGAAGGTATCTTTAACCGAAGGATCCCCATCCAAAGTAGGAAGTGAGGACTATCTAAAACTCCAACCTTCTTTGAGTAGGGCACTCGGTTGCAACTGCAACTCCACACTGAGCAAAAGCGAGGCCGAAGCAGAAAGATTGCTTCGAGCAACATGAACAACTTAAGAGAGAAGATTCCATTCTTCTAGAAAAACGGCCACAATAGAAAAAAAAAGCTCTAACTGTAAACTACAACCTACAAGAGATCTTGATCTAATATGAGACCCAAATATTCTCTGCAGCCAGTAGAAGAGTCCAACCGATCGCTTGTCACGCCTAAATTTGAAGAAGTATTTTGTAATCCTGATACATTGCCTGGCTACTAAAATGTCCAAGCGTTCTAACGAGTTTTTATAAATATTTTACTCAAAAAATTTAAAAAAATTTTAAAAACAAATCCTTTGAGTAATACATTCTGAAATGAAAAGTACATTTTTTTAATTTTTAAATTTGGCAAAAATGATTGAGAAATCTTTTAAATTTTAATCGAATATTTAAAACATTAATAGTTGGTTGTTATCGTTACAGTTATATTAACGATACTATTATGACAAGTTGACAAGCAAAAATTTGCATCAAGGACAATAAATATTTACGATAATAGTGCTTCTTGGGAAGGTTACTGAGTTGTTTTGCTACGTTTTATGACTCGCTACGACTAGTGAAGTGATTTAGGTTTATTTTCTTCTTTTAAATGCATTTGTGTTATGGCGCGAATGTCGCCAGCTTGTCCCAATAGTTATGATAATAAAACTCCCAGTATCTCATATGTGATAAGCCAAAAACTTTGGAAATTGTGAGAAGAGTCCTTGACAATAAATAGACAAACTTATCTTATATGCAATGTTATATAAAAAATAAGAAAAAATAAGCTGGAGAATGTCAAGTTTTGCAAATAAAGTTAAAAACTGAATGACCCGGCAGGTTCGTATCTATATGTTACGTGTGGACTTTAAGAATTTTTTTAAAAACATTTTATTAGAAAAAAAAGACCTGGGCCAAAGGTTCCAAACTACGTACTTGTATGTAGTAGGCCTTAGCTCAGGAATATGTTCGTGCATTCCGTGCAAGGGGCCTAATTCATGAAAATCATAATTTTTGTTGCATTTCATTAATTTCGTTTCAATTCGCCTTTAATTTTCAAATTTCACCTAAATTAGACTTCCAATAACAAAGTTATACTATTCCTAAGGCCTACCTTAAACTATTTAAACAAAAGAAAAAATGTATTATTGCAAAATGAAAAAGGCTCCAACTTAAAGATTATAAGCGTCGTCAGAAGAAACACTTAATTAGTTTCGTGCGTAGGTAAGGCATGACAGCGGCAGTGCTCGAACATGGTTTAAAGCTCGAAATGAGTTAAACAGTTCATACTTTGATCTAAGTTTCATGCCTCGAAAGCTGTTAGATGGACGGAGAGCAAGATTGAAGTTAATTTCAGTTAACATGGCCGACTAGAAAGCTGGCGCTTAGCATGCACGTACGTTTCTTCGGGAAAGACAAAGCTAGTAGCAGGAATCTGTTTTCTTAGGATGGTTATGACAAACACATTCCCTCTCTACTTCGATCACTGAGTAACTCCCGTAGCCCAATGATCATATTTGGGTAACTAAGTAAGCTGAAAAACATCAAGCTGGATGTGAGTAGCGGAATAGACGACAAGTGCCCCTACCAAGTCTACGTTAGCGGATCAAAATCTCAGTGGGGTATGGTTTACTTTGGTCGTAGGTGTAGTCAGCGCTCAGTGGGTGAAGGCATAATAGGTATCGATCCTGTATCCTCTATGCTACTCGATGCTCGATGTATCCTCTAGGCTACAGCCATCATCCATCTCTTTATTTCATTCTTTCATTCTCTTTCCTTACCTCTTTTTGACCGCCACCACAGTACGCGAATAGGGAACATCCCCTGAGCGGTTGGTCATATTGCAGCTATAGATGAATAGACAGATAAACGACTTTGATTGAACCGATGCGAAATCTTACATGGATCAAAACGTTTATATGTATACCCAGACGGAAAGACATGGTTACATTGATTTGAAATTCCAGAAAATGAGGGACCAGGGATGATGGACAGCTTCTTCATGCCGGTGACACTATTAAACCACACTGTCCAAAAAATAAACATACGCACTCAGTAGAGATCTTGCTATTACTGGCCAGCTATTTATAGGAGTGCTTGTCAAAAAAGACAAGAACCACGCTACTCTGTCGTTAAAAGAATGACATTATCAATTATGAAGTCCGGTAGGTTGGTGTTCTTTTCTTTTTAACTGACAAAACGGCTTTTTATACACCCAACCACTTGTTCCGATGAAGAGACCAATTGAGATTTTTAATGTCTGGTAACGAATTGAACGTATAAGAGGTCACTTATCGAAATGTCTTACAATGAAAGGCAAAATTTTTTTCTTTAAGGAAGGTCTCTAAAACCGCTCCTTCTCCGACTCTTTATTACTAAAAATGATCAGAGATAGTTCTAAAGATTTTTCCTTAATATACGCATTTCGATATCACATCTACACATCAGATGCGCTGCGAGCGGAATTGCTTTACGCTCTTTTCAAATTCAATTTTAATTTTTTAAATTTATTATTATTGATTCATTATAATTACTTAATTTATTGCTTTCAATAGAATTCAATCAACTTGTTCAGCACACATTTATTGCGTTTTTTGTTTCGTTTACTCTCGTTCAAACACATCAATATATGCATTAATTTCTCATATTTCACACCTTAATAATTACACAGCGAAGTATGGAACGATTGTTTGTCTTGCACATAATCACACCACATAATTAACAACAAAATGAATAATAATTTGGAATTTGTGTAATGCGTACACATTCGAAATGTGTGCATAGAAGCATATATGAGTATATGCACAATAAAATCATGGACATGACTTTTTTTCCTGTTTCTTGTCGTGAAGAACGGCAGCAAACAAGCGAACAATTCCGTTTAAAATTCTGTATGTGTAGAGAAGTACACTTTAGTACAAGTAAACCGCAAAAGATATTTTAAAATTTGTATGAAATTAGCGTTAGAGCGGCAAATTGCTACTGAACTCTTCGGGAACGGTTTGGTTGGCGTATGAAAAACATTTCATGTTCAGTTTAATTAAAGCTTTTTTTTTCTTATTCTTCGTAATTGTATAGAAAAAATAATAACAATAACGCATAAACCTTTGCCACCCTAATAAAGCAGACCTAAAAACGTATGGAAATGAATGCTTCGTTGTTGCTGTTTCTGTTGTTTTCTGTTTATTATTTCATGTGACAACAATTAGTGTCCACGAATGCGGAGCAGGGGTGAAGAGAAAGTATGCCTTTAAGTAAAAAGACCTTAAACTTCATGTATGTCTAGAGACCAAAGCAACAAATCAAAATAATAACAACAACGATACACAATACCCTTCTTTCACGCACATAATAAAGCTTTAATTGCGAAAATTTATGAATGAATTTTTCTAATCTCTTTTGCACTAGTTATTCCTCCCGTACAAAGGTAGATACAATAGAGCAAGAAAAGCATGTAAATAGGAAAGCTTAAAGCTTTAAAGGCATTACAAAGTATTGTTGCCAACACGAAAATATTTTTATAAAATATAACGATATTAAGAGAACAGGTATGCGAATGAGAGGAATTCCTTATAAGAGATAGTCTTCGAGCTTTTTCCCTGGAATATTGGAAACTTTAACTAAAGGAAAAATTAGGAAACTGAAAATTTATTTACATTTGTTTAGCAACTGGTTAAATAAATGTATACAAAACTCTATTTATTATCAATTTTCCCCTTTTTATTTTTTAAGGCCCGAAAATTTAATCAAAATTTATATTCCCGAATATTATCTCCAAATGAATTTCCACGCTCCTACTTGCGTGTCCATCCGTCCATTGGGACTCGTGGCTCTGAAACTTGCAGCAAGTATGAATGTTATTTCTGCGTTAAAGCAAAGCTTAAAGCGCCCTTGTCAACCATTGCAAAACTTACTACTAAACGCGCGAAAACGTTCCGCTGTTAGAAGTCATTTAGACTCTTAAAGATTCCCTATGTCAGCAAGTGCAAAGCTTCTTCCTAAGCCTACAAGGGCCGGACCGACTGGGGCTTTTTAAATTCTTCAGGATTCACTATCTCAACAATTGCACTGCACCTGTCAGACCGTTCAAGGTCACGTAGAGAGCCCAAACACCCTTCAAAAACACCGGACAAAAACATGTCAGCCATTGTAAAACTTATTATTAAATGTGTGAAGAAATTGCTATACTTTCAAGTGTCAGAACGACTCACTTAGCGTCTTCAAAGATTCACTAGCTCAACAACTGGAAATTTTCGACTCCACGCGTAAACATATCAGATTGGTGAAACTGATTTCAGTCTCGAAAACGCTCCATGTTACTAAGCGCAAAGTTCTTGCTAGACCTGAAAATGTCAGGCCGATTACAGCCGGTTAGAGGTTTAAAGAAACGTCATCGCAACAACCGCAAAGCTTGTCATTAAATGTTAGTGTCAGCCTGATCTGGACAATTTTGGTATCATTTCGGAGTTTCCGGAAATTTGGGAAATTATTGAAAAATGTTGAATTTACTCAAGTTTTTCGACTCCTTTACGGGTGACGCTCTTTTTCAAAACAAATCCTTTAATACTTAGTCCTTCAAAATAAATCATCAGGCATCCTATCCTCCCGTTTTACTGTACCTACTTGAAAATATTCCTGTAGAATGTGATTGAACCATTGTAGAATGGTCGAAGGATCGAAATCATATAACCCTATTGTTTAGAAGTGAGCATTGAAATTGATAGCATTTGGCCCCTTGTGGGTTCACAACTCCACGCAATTTTCTCGTCACCAATAAAATATAGAGCTTTTAACTCATAAAGAGAAAAAGCTAAAAAACTAAACGATGCGCTGACAGGTACAATTTATGCATTTGTTTCTTTTATTTGAACCAAATTCAGTATAATTTTTATATGCAAAACTGCCCCGAAGTTGTATGTCAACTAAATTCAGTACAATTTTTGCAAGCCTCATGCTAGTGATAATCTATAAAAACAAAGCATGCTAGTATTCCGGAATATACCGCAAAGTATTAATACTAAAAGTTGGCTGTAAGGGTTATGTGATTGCTTCATTTGTTATATAGGATGTACTGCTGTCGTTATTCCCTAGAAATTATTGTCGCTGGATTTATAGAATATAAAGATATATATGTATAGAGTGATTTTGATCAGTTAAGAATAGAGCACAAAATATAAATTTCATTCCTTTGGAATAAATTTAATTCTTCGAAGCTTTCCCATTTATATCTGACTGCATACAAAAAACTTGAAATCGGCCCAGATGTTCGTCTCAGAACTGAGCTTGGTTGTCCTGACCAACTTGCAGGTCACAACTTGCAAAATGAAATGGTAGAATGCTCAAGGATAAACCGCTTTGATCAGATCATTTCTCCGACCATAGCCTAGTAGATAAGAAGCGCCACTAACAGGTTGACTTATTCAAGTCACGTTGACGATTTCAAGTCACTGAGTGGCAGACCGTACCTTAATTACGACCAATGTGCAGCAACAACTCTAGTGACTGCTCCTACGGATGTACCGATTCGGCATATACCTCCCCGACTTCGGCTATAGCCTATCGCTGTTTTCCCCCATTTCTTTCTCCCTCATAGACACTACGGTTATTTTTGTAAAAATCGGCGAATTTCTCACGTGCATTGCTATTAAAAAATCTTCAAATTTTCATCATATATGTAAAAATATATTTTCATTTACGTTTGCTATGGCTTTTTAATTCAGAGGATTATAAATTTTTTTGCAAACGCAACACGAGGTACATGTTCAGAGAGTACATGTAGTTACGATCAACGTAAAATTTTAAATCCAGAAACCGCTATTTTTTGCACATTTAATCGCAATTGTTCACTATGGAAAAATCGCTACGAAACCGCCTGCTATTCACAAATGTACGGCGCCTTTGTGAGATACGATTTTCTTCACAGTAGGTTGTTCCAACAGACTTACTGACGCGGCAGTGTCTTATATATGTTGACAACTGACGAGACAGGTTCGTGAAAAAGGTTGTTTAGCTCTGCACAATAGTTCTTGTTTAGTTTTTTCCATTCGAGAAGATTAAAATGCCGATTAAGTAAAAGAAAAATTATTGTAAGCAACTAATAGTAGTGTCCGCGAACGTGTTAATATTATAAATATATTTCAATTAAAATAGTGAATGCACAAATATTTAATATACACATTTTTATCATCTTGCTGTTGCTTACAAACGGAACTTTAAAATTTATATTCAATTAACATAAAGATATAGATCTCTAGGAATGCTTTTCAATATTTCTCTTTTCTAATTAAAAATTTATCAAATTTAAGGCCCACTTCGTCATGATAGTCTTTTGCTACCGCACATGTGTTGATATATATATATACGTATGTGCATATATATATGCATATGTATAAATAGAGACAATCCAAAATTGTGTTACAACACATCATTCATATATCTATCTGTCGTTGTGTGTAAGGAAGCATGTGTAACATGATGTTTGCTTTTATGCACACTTTTGCTTTACTTTTTTTTTGATTTGTCAAATAAAATATAGGAAGAGAAATTAAAAATAACATCTCCTACATAAGCTCTTATCGCTATAAAAATATTTGTGATTGACACAATCTTGAAAAAATAATTTTCTTTTCTTTGAAATTTGAATTTTAATTTAAAAATTGAATTTAAATTTGAAAGCAACGGTCACTTAAACTTGTTTATCAAATAGCATATAAAAAAGTTATATTTGGCTCTGACCGATTCTTGTGCATCCTCCATCTTCATCTTAAAAGCAACACGAAGAAAATTAAATTTGGACACTCTACAGCGTTATGCAGATTTTCGTCATCTACATACTGTATGATCGCTCAGAGAACACACAAGTTTTTCTTTTGTGGTTTACCGCGTAGAGAACATGCAAATTCTTATTGTTGAGGTTTATTTGTGACAAGCGAAAAAGTCATTCTGTTCTGTTCCACTCTTTAAGTAATAAGCAAAAAATCCAACCATTTTTATGCTTTGGAACATACATATGTTTTCATTCTACGTATACAGTACATGCACCTCCTGATTTCAGTCGTGCAAAAAATTCTAATTTTCTGTTAAGTTTGAAAGCGATAGCGCGAATTTTGCCAGTAGGAGAATGTTTACGATATACAAGCAGACAGACTGACAAAAGTAAACAAGTCGGAGTTTAATGCTGACCAAGATCTTAAAGCGTCCTTTTCAATGTTTTAAACGTTTTGATAAGTGAATGTACTTACTTCCTTCCTCGGTTAATAGAAACATCTATCAGAAATTTAAAGTAAACAAACAACATCTCATATAAAACAAATATTCAATACTCATAACACTAATTTAAACTTTTTGTGAATTAAAAATTCCACCTATCCGGCTCAAAACTTTTACTTTATACTTATTTAAAAACTCTACCGAAAAAAGTTACCTAAGAGATGAAACAAGAAGCAGAGACATTGAGAGAGAGAGAGAGAAAAGTCAAAGAACACAAGGAAATGATTAACTTGGAAAATCAAAAATAGTTAAAGCCTGAATTTAAATCTTTACATCAATTGAAGCCAAGTTACCGCCAACTATAATCTATGCCTTTCTTCTTATTACAAAGAGAAATTACTTTTCACCAAACAAACGTAACTGGAAAAGACTCTCTCACTTTACTTCTCTTAACAAGAGTTATTCTTAAGTGACTGCAAGTGTACGTAACGTAACGCAAACGAGCCGTAGAATTCGCATAGTTGGAAGACTTTTAGTCGTATACTTTACTGAAGGATACTAAATGAGATCAGACGAACCGCTAAGTTAAGGAAGCAATCTGAATATAACAAACTGCTGCTTGAGCTGTAAATATGCATTCTTCCCTGTTCATCTGTGAAATTATTGCTTTATCAAGTAACAGCGTTTGCTGTTTTTGCTTCAAAGATGCATTTCGGACTGTGCGCTACCGTTTCAAACTTCATAAATGTTTAGTAGAACGCTTCAAGAGATTAAATAATTGCTTCGGTTAGAGAAGAGAGGGTAATAAAATCTCTTAGTGACATAGGCGGTTTAACAATGACCATGAAGACATGTCTAACAAGCAATATATTGAGAAAATCAAAGAACCCAGAAAAAGTGTAAATTCCTGAAAGAACAACCAAAAACTTCAATTGACCTTAAGAGAGATGAAAATTCCCAGACTTTGATAGGTGGACCTCGCCTTCCCGGTCTCATTAAGCACATAGTAACCTCTCTGTACAATAACAATTCGCTCTTCCGATAAATGTGGATTGTATGCCCGAATCTGCCTATGATTTTTTCCATTAAATCGATTTTGTAACTGATAGATTGTAGACAGAAAACTGCTGTGTTTAATATAGCAAAAGAAATGTCTTTAGAGAACACTGAATGTGGTCGTTTTCTGCTCATATATGTACAGCGCTTACTGCAATTCGCTCGCTGATCGAAGTTCGAGTAAATTAATTTACAAACCATTCGAATAACAAAACCAAGAAGGTATTATTAAGTTTTTTTAAATAAATCTGTATACAAATAACATGCACACATTCTCTCTCATTCATCTAACTATCTCTCTCGTTTAATTTTGCGTTCTTTTGGTTTATCGGAATAATTCATTTTCTTATTAACGTTTTCTTAAGTAGACACTCGAACCCTTTTTAACGTTTCATTTAATTTAATTAAAACTAACATATTATTTATATTAGTT
This sequence comes from Glossina morsitans morsitans, assembly GCA_001077435.1. NCBI lineage: Eukaryota > Metazoa > Arthropoda > Insecta > Diptera > Glossinidae > Glossina > Glossina morsitans. The sequence goes on from CCAG010007933.1 coordinate 50,144, forward strand.
TTTTTATTACAACTCACCATTTTGCCCTAGTTTCATATTTGTATAGATTTAAATGTTTCCGTTCCGTATATCCGTTCCAAATAAATATATATATATATATATATATATATATATAATGTATGTATTGGTATTATAATCCCATACGTATTCGCAAACAATGGCATTTAATAATTGCAATTTTGTATGTAAGTTTTGTTATTGTGTTGGTTGTTCGTTGTAGTTGCAAAGAATAGAAAATTCACAATTAGCATAATTCATAAATTCGTTGAAAGAGAAAAGAATATTTATTCGCAACATATAATATTTGGGAAAAAAGTAAAATAGGTTAAATGGAAAAACGGAAGCACAGTAAGAAAATGAGCAACGCTTTAACTTACCATGAGCATGAACAGCAACAACACCAACAAAAACAACAAGGTTTCTGCGATTGTTGACGCTGTTGTAACGGCGTCGACACATCGGGCAGACCACCGCCCGTATTACCCGCAACTGCCTGTAAAGCTGTCGTTGTTGTCATACCACTCGTTGGGTTTAACATGCTACCGATATGAATACCACCTGAATTTGTACCATTCCCACCCGCATCAGTACCTGTATTCTGCGAAGCTGAACTCATGCCGCGTAAACGACATCCTGATGGCAGTTCAGATACAGTACAAGACATTCTCTAAAATACATAGAGAGGAAAACCAGCACAGATAAGTAAACAAGCCCATATATTTATGTGTATATATACATGTATATAGCAAACAACATATGAAATGTGAAAATTTTTTCTTGTTTCTCTCAATTATAATTGAGATATCCATTAAGGTGATGGATGGATGGTGTGCGGTGTTTGTCAAAATCGCAACTTACCCCAAGTCAGTTAAAGTCTTTTAGTGTTTAATTAAATTTTTGTTCTTTTCTCCTCCTCTTCGCTATTGCTTTAGTCTTTGGTTATAAAATTGAAGCCGTTTATTTATTACACTTGTTGTTATTAAATTATTTAATAATATTTTAAGAACATTTTTTTTTTTTGTATTCTAGCGCAGTTTGTTAACTGGCCGTTGATGTATAAATGCAAACATCTGTAAAGAAATAGAGTTACATGGAAATTTACAATATTGAAAATATATAGAAGAAAAAAGAAAAAAAGAGAAAGTTATATGCCTGGGATATCCGCTGAGCTCAGACCAACATGTAAAATAAAAAGTAAAGTAAGGATTTTGTTGCTCAACTTTGAGATGATTCTAAAAAACATAAATTGCCCAGTGAGTTCGCAGTGCAAATTTTTGATCTATTATAGACATAAGCCGATTCTCATGCTTAAACTGTGGCGGTCAACGTACACCGTACAATTGGAACGTAAGAGTAATTTTTTCAAGTTACAAAAAGACTTTTGATTAAGCTGGAAAAGGAGACTATATTAGGATAGCGGAAAGGATAGATAATAAGATAATTGTGATGGCGTTCTGAACATATTTACCCAACTCCAATCTACTTGCTTACCTACGGCCCACCCCTCCAGTTGTTACCCGAAGCTACTTAATTTTCTGCCTTCGCTTATCCAGCTGTGGCTATTTCTTTGCCTGGTTCTACCTGCCTACCTTCGTAGATGAAACAGCTGATTGTTTTTTCTCTTAAAAATTTTATTCTTTTTATGCTTACCGTATATAAAACCAGCTCCCTTCGCTCTTTCTCTCTGTTGTTTTACAAACGTGAACGTCCAAATTCGTTCTTTAAATTTTGCGTCAGGCAAAAATATAAACTTACGTCCACTCTCTAGCGCTTATTACAAATGGAAGACCACGGGAGATCCTCTTCCCCACCGCGTTTCATTGTAACAACCAACGAAGACAGGAGACGTCCACACTGTTGTAGACGTATTTCGTGGCTCAATATATAAGAGCCTTTCAGACAGCTATGTCAACGTAGGAATAATGGTGGTTTTTTTTTTCGCACTCTGTATAGAATCCAAATAAAGGACTCGGTAAAAGCGGTCTAAAATTCACACAGAGTTTATTACTGTAACTTGACTTCACTTTCACAAAATGTATGATTTTTTTAAAACACTGTAGTCGGACGCGGCCCACCATTAACTACCATACGCAACTCCGGAAAACTTAGTTATTATTCAACAAATTTTCAAAAGAGGGCGATTTACACGGAATGGTCGAAAAACTAGTTTGATCCGAATCAATTTCAAAGGCGATCGGCTTTGAACCAAAATGCAGCTGCGTACCCAATTTCTTCAGACAGACAGGCGAACAGACCGGCTTAGACCGATTCAAAAAGTGGTTCTGAATGAAATATTTTTCTAGTAAATCGAGCTGTTCTCTGTTTTGCTCTAATTTTGGTTCGATGAGTTTGCTCTTATCACCCATAAATTTCCTTTTTTCTTCTGCTCTGCTTTTGTAAAAAACCATGTTTTTTGTATACTCTTAGTATGAGTCCTTTTATCCATGAAGCAGAATTCGGCATCATTTACACACATGTACAAAATTGCGGCAGTTTTATACAGACTGAATTCGATGCTATACAGCATTACATTGGTGCTGCGAATTCTGTACGGAGTGTGTAAAAAGACCCTATCTGTATATAGCATTGTATTTGCACTGTGAATTCTATATAAAGTGCGACAGACACAGTGCCAGCACACAAAAGAAGTCAATTTCTCCAACAGCAGACTCCGTTATCTTTATTAATTAACTCATTAGGAGACTGATTGAAGTTTGAATTGTAACGAGATCAAGCCGCAATATCAAGAAGAAACTCCTTGCAACTAACTCCTATGAACGTAATAAAAAAAAATGTTGTGTTAGACCTTTAAGTGTCGCTTAACTGTCGAATGGAATGCAAACAAAACGAAACGTCACCAGCATAGCTAAGTTTATTTCGAGTCAGGGTGAAATAGTCGCATTATCAATGTATGGATATAGTGATTTATTGATAAAGCAGTAAGTGATCGTCACAACGACTTCTCTAAAAATTCTCAAAAAATTCTTCACCAAACCATCACATTGAACATAATTAATAGTATTATCTACCACTTCCTCAGTTTTACGGGCCCGATTTCCGCGATTGGTCATATTATTTTAATTAAAATAATTGATATTAAAACCGTATGTAGCAAGAAGGAGCAAAGAAATTGCTTTTCACAACGATTCTCAATAAGAAATTTACTTGCAGCAATCTTGGAGTAATAGAAATATTCTCTAATTATCGTTGAGGAAAATGCCGAACATGGGGGAATAAACTAAAAAAATTTCTTTTAATTGGACTTTGCGAGAGTATCGCGCAATTTAATTGGTGTTCAATTTGAAGCAAGTTGTGCACACGTCAATCAGTAGAGGCGAAAAATCGTCAACAAAATCCGATTTTAAAAACCATTCAAACTCATTACCATAATAGTTCATGGCAGCTGTAAATTTTTATATCTAAAATATACTCCAATTAGCACAAGTCTTGGCAGCTAAAAAAAATGTAATCTCTAGTTTCTTCAATTCTGTAAATAATACCTATCCAACTTTTATACTTATGCTTCACACTAAACTGCGTGATCGCTGTACTCTAAACAACTTGTGGTTGAGGGGCATATTAAGTTTATGCGAATGTATACAACACTCAGAAGGACGTAGATAGAGCTACCCTATATCATACGGGCCGATTTAACTTCACTTTCTCAATCGAGTTAAGCTTGGCTGTCTATCTGTTGGTCTTGTTTTCTTGTGTTTAACTTATAGGCCAGAAATTCTGGGAACTCTTACATGAACAACTGCAGGATAGGGTATTTTAATTTATTTAGGGTCGTGGTCCCCTGTAGCGCCTTTACTTGTTTTAATTTGTTAAACATTTTTTAAGAAATAATTCATTGATTATCTTCGAAAAGCTTTTCACCCTTAAAACATGATCATACAATATACACTGTAAAATTCAAAAAACTTCAATTGTTACTTTCCAAAGTATACGATGAGAACTTTCTTCTCTTAATATAAAAATTAAAATTTTTACTGCATACTTTTGGAGAATAATATAAACAAATTTCTGTTGCTTGCGTTTAGACACAAACTTTTAAAGTTCTTTGCTCAAGGGAGTGCATAACAATCTTTTATAAGACGAAAATAAAAAAATACGTTTACGTAATGTTACAATTCAGGAAACATTTTCTTGCGTCGTAGAAACTATTTTAGATATTGATTATGCGTTCTCTTAGACAGCTATAAGAAAATCAATCGTATTTCCGTTAACTGTCTCACGCTCATGAAGACTTCACTCAATTTTCTACGTGAATCGTGACAATTTTTTAAGAAATAAATGAATGAGAAATGAAATCTTATTAAATGCACTCTGCAATCTTTTATTCGGCCCGTGACATGTGGACCAAATAATGCAATCTTATTCTCTGATAGTTGGCAAACAAAAATAAAAGACATACATTCAGATATACATTAAGATCGCTTTCTGAAAACAAAGATCTTTTAGTGATAGAAAAACACGTAAAAACATCATAGTGGGTCGCGGTCCATTATCAAATACCCTACGCCACTCTAGATTTATTCATGTAACGACTTTTCAAATTAAAGCATTAAACTGGAAGCGTTCGAAAAAAGTGCCCCAAACCGAACCATAATAACGTGCGTTCTTGGGCCAAAACGTGTCAATGTACCAAATTTCATTAAAATATCTCAAAAATTGAGGCCTGTGGATTAGACACAAGAAAAAAAGGCGAACAGGTGGACAGCAAACCTTAAATCGATTCAGTATCATTTTCTATAAATAATAATAAGAGATGCTTCTATCTCTGGTCCTTCTGTGTGTTGCGCACAACCGCACAAACTTAATATATCTTTGTGTCACAAGTGGTGTAGGGTATAAATGTAAAAAATAAAACAAAAACGACTTTCGTAATTTGTGCCCGCCAGCATAAGTTCGCTAAAAGTGTTCCCTGACGTAAAGCTTAAAAATAATCCCTTGACACGAAGAAGTCACCGTTTCGCCAATTCTCGCAGGCAACGTAATATCCTCTGTTAGAAAAATCGATAAATGATTATTTTTACACCCCATAAGCGTATTTTTGAGTCATTTTAAAATTATGTACGATCACGATCGGTCGAAGCTAATGGAAATCTCCATGCGCTCATTTTCAGTAACAGCTAAGACAAGGAGCATCATGCGCAAATATAGTTCATGAACGTTTTTGCCCTTTCAAAAAAGAACAAATGCATGGAAATTAATCATTTTTATCTTAGATGTTTGAAGAAGATTATTTTTTTTTATATCACGTGCCCCGCGATGATTACTTTCTCAACAATTCGACACAAATTATTGCACTCATTTAGGAAGGATGACGAGTATATTCATTTTGTCAAAATGTTTGCAATAATCAGAAGAAAGCTTCAAAGACCCCATAAACTATAGACGTTCTTTGTCAGTACCAAATTTGCAAACCGATTTAAAGATGTCCGGCTGTCTGTCTGGATAATATCTGTTGCAAATATTCTCACTTCGGGAAAAATGAAGCTATCGACTTCGACTTCGGCAGAAAGATTGGAAGTTCTTGGTATTGAAAACAGGACAAATCGGTCAGAGGACTCGACCACACTATAATATAATCGGAATCCACCTCTGTTTTCAAAAATAAAAAGAAATTGTGTTTAAAGAAGACAGAATGTTGACAATTACTGTCCTCATATGATATTATCTGTCTAAAAGAGTGTTAACTCTAAAATAAGCGTGGTGGACCATATGATGTGTGGGATTCGTTTTTATTAGCAGTGTAATCAGTCGCGTGTCAAATAATAAGACTTGGAGGGTAGATACAGGTAGAAGATGGTTTCTTGCCCACAAGCTACTACAGACATGCGATATAAATTTCCAAAAATAGAAAAATCAGGGACGCCTACAGATTATTATAGAATATGAAAATTAATAAGTCTCAGGTCTGATACATAACTGGCAGCAGTGTGGACAGACTCTTATACTTTCTGGATAGTACCAACCTTCAAAGGTTATGTGTCAAAGCTTCATGACATTTCGATCATTAGCTTACAAGTTGAAGTTGTTTTAATGACACTACATTGCTGGTCGCTTTGGGCGGTGTCCGTCGGTTTCTATTTACTTGGGTGAATGTTGACTTGACTCTGGTGTATAATCGCGAACCCACGTTTCATTCATTGTCACATTCCTATATTGTCATTTTCTTAGACCTTCCTATCTTAATATTATTTAATGATAGTTAGTTCGAAATTTTTAGCTTTCATATATGTATATCAATACTTAAAGTTGCAGGTCTAGAATTGTCTGTTTGATATTGTAAGCCACTGTACTGTAAAACGGAAAGGGAGGGGAATGCGGACATTCGAAACATGTCAGTTGACTTATTTCGAATCACGGATTGACAACACCAATCCGATCGGACGAAGGCACAGAAGAGAAGAAGAAGGTGATACATCCTCGTCCCTCCCCATGCCGACCCGTCAGGCCGTTAACATCTCTCTGTCGAAAATAAAACTCGTCATCATCGGTTACGCGGGATTGCACTCTATAGATGACAAGTTAGAGATATATTGAAAGAAAACCGTTCGCTCCGTTCGATGACCACTGACGATGGGTCATTTGAGTTCAGTACACGCATTTAAATTTTAATTTTTGGTCGCTAAGACAGTTACGCTCTTTCTTCATTATTCGAACTATGTATTTTAGCTAGTGACATAAGTTAGTTAACAAAAGAAAATTGTATTATTGTATTATATATATTAGGATTTTTATTCAGATAGGGAATATGAATAACGAAGGTAAGGACCTGGAATAGCCGCTGATGCTCACCCCGAGAGCAGAATTTGTTCAAAAACTAATTTCTCCTATTAACCAAAATTGCACTCTTTACAAACATCACATAGAAAAATGCACTTTCTGTATCACTCAAAGGACGCCAACCAACGCTCTGAGTCATCAACACGTTGCTGTAACTTTAGTTTTCAGCCTTCCAAAGACATTTTATGCATCTTGTTATGTTTTTTGGAACAACTGGCCAATGTGGGCGACCAAAACCCGTAGAACTATGTTTGAAATTAGCAAACTGCTTAAAAATTGGTTTTTCAAGAGACAAGAATTACCACAGCATTCTTCAAACCAAGACTGATGGGGAGCCTATCTTTTTCTATCAAAAACCAACTCTTTTTACCCAACAAACGGAATTCAGAATTTCTCTTTACTTTGAAAATAAGAAAAGTAGTCTCTCTAATTAACCGCAACCTGTGAACTAGTTGTCAGAATCGCATAAAATTTTGACACATATCGTTTGAAAGCTAAAAGTATCCAGAAATCATATGCGTCGGTCAGCAGTGATGCTAGATATGTCGTCAGAGCGAAGACTTGTGGGAGGAGTGTTACACAGGGACTCGATAATTGCTTGAAGAATGTAAGATTGTTTATAGATTTAACCATCAAGCGCTCATCAGTGTTCAATCGTTCAAGCTCCTGTACTTGCAACGCTTGCTTTGAAGTAAAATTCATAAGGCATTTTAAGTATCTAAGACACATATCCACTCTGTTATATAACATAATAAGGTGCAAGAATTTATTAGTTTCTATAATTAATATTTTGTGCTTTCATGCAGACATTAAGGCATTATTTGGATCCGTGTTGTTGAGATTCAAGTACTTCTTCATGAAGATCTCTGAAAATAGTATTATTTATGCTTGAAATTTTTACGTAAAAAAATTAATGTTCCCTTATTCATAGCAACCGAACTGAAGTGAGCTACCGTTAATAGTGAATGACAGATAAAAATGTAATCGATAGTAGAACTCGAAGTAAACACCTGTAAATATCGTCGAAGAAATTCAATAATATTGCAAAAGTACTTGGGTGTTTAACAAGTTGATGATGATATTCAGCCGTTATTACCCATAATAATAGCGCATGTTTTCAGAGCATTGTTTTTCAGAACTTTGTACAACAACAGTTTAATAAACAAAATTCGTAGAGTAGTAGAGTAGTAAGGGAGACATAAACACCTTTTTAAAAGAATTTTCATTAAAAGAAAAGAAAACCCAGAAAAAAGGAGAGATACGTAAGGGGGAAAAAATGTTTCAAAAAGGAAAAAAAGGAAAAACCTTTAAAGTCTTTTTGAGCAACTACTGCTCGCATCTACAAGAGTGACTATCCGTTTATAGGCAATATCGCCAAGTGACTGTAGATTTATTTTAATATATTGCTTGTATTTATACCTCAAAGCAAAATTATCATACTTGGTTGTCGATTGAGTGATGACGAAGAGACTGTGTAGTGGTGATTGGTGGTGGGCTGGTGCTTTGCTAGGCCATGCAACTATATAATGGAAGATCCGTTTTCTTCACTTCCCTGCTGCATACATATAAACACGCCTGAAGTCTCATCTATAACCCTATAACCCTAACATGATACCAACGAAGCGTAAGAATGACATGAAAATGTTTGATATATACTGCCCTTTGTACTATGCTTTCTACACTTACTTCAATGCAGTATTATTAGCGTAGGAGAAGGCTTTTAGTATTTTAGTACTACGCCGTTGACATGCGGTTGCCAAGCTTCTATCGTGCCATACCAGAAAATTTACAAAAAATTAAATAACGACAAAAAGGACAAAAGCTTGGAAAAAAGGAAACAGCAAAAACTACACTAAGATGGAAGGGAAAGGGAAAGAAGAGCAACAGTAGCAACCTTTAGAATTCATTAGGGCACAAAAAGTTCTATGAAAAAGATGGCGTTTCTTTTTGTTTTTTGTTGTTGTTAGTCTTTTAATACTTTTTATACTTAACTATCTTCCTGGTGTTTGCCGCATGACCGATGAAAATGAAGGCACAAAAAAGGAAGAAAAATAAAGGAAAATAGTTCAAATAAAATAAGCATTAGGCCGGCAGTTTTTACTGGATTATATTTATACTTTATCCTGCGTTTTCTTGGTTCATGTTCCAATTATCGCTTAACACATTTTCATCTTCCACTGCACACTACTTTGGCGACAACTCTTGCTACCAGCAAATTCAGTTGAATTCAAATTATAAGCTTATCATTTTATGTCATAGCCAAACACAAACACACACAAGCATTACGAACCTTTATTTCGCAAACGGTAAGAACAAGAGAAATTACAATTAAATTCAATTATTTTTATGGCACGTAGCATAATAGATGATGATCCGACAAGAAACGAAGAAAAAATGTTTTAATCAATTTTTTTTTAAATATGCAAAAATATGTTGGCACATATGTATTATGTGTTCGTCGACAAGAAAAGACAGGAAAGACTTTCATTTTCAAGCAAACCACAAATAATACTAAATTCCTGGTTTACCAAAGTCGATGGTATGTCCTCAAATCACTTGGAAAAGTATATGAGCAAGCATTAGTGTAGTTTACTAAAGTATGTATGTATTACAACAAAATTTGTGTATACAGTTGAGTGCATAAGGAATAAAATAAACAACAAATAAGAAAAATGTTTATGTGTGTACGATAAGAGAAAACTACAAAAGATAAGATGCACTTTTACATTTTATCATTTTTGGTAACTGAACATTAAATAAATTCTTATGTACACTCAGCGGAATCCGATTGTTTGAAACCTTAGCCCAAAGTTTGCGCACTTGTTATTTATTTATTGTTATTATACCGATTGTTGTTATTATTTTTATACCCACTGCCGTTATAAGCAGGCATAAGCCTTTTGTCGTAATGTTTGCAAAACCCTAAAGGGAGCTTCACACATCCTACAAATCCATGTATATCAGCATGGGCAGCCCTGTAGGTAAAACTCGCAACTACCAAATCAATGTTCACGGGTCCAAATCCCACATGCGATAGAGTTTACTCTTTGGTCATAGCTATAGTGAACGCTAAGTCGGCGCAAGTGTAGCACTTACCGAGTAGGCATACGCTCATTTCACACCACTTCTCTGTCTCTTTCTCTTTTCTTACTTATTTCTGACTGTCAGCGTGTTACATGAATGGGGGACACCTTTAAAAAAAGTTTGGTCACATTTAAAAAAAAAAAAATGTTTATATATGTTTTTGGTCAACTTCAAATTGTGAACCGATCCAACCATTCTTGTCCGTCTGTGCGTTTGTCTGGTTGTGTGTTGTTGACACTCTCGCATAACTGTCAAAAAAGACTGCTTTGCTGAAAAACTTATTATGTCATTCGAAGTTAAACAAGCGCACTCTTGTCTTCGGTCGACATGTCAAGTAGGCAATCGAACTTTAGTTAAGGATTTTAAGAGGAGTAGAGAAAGTATAATTTTATGAGCGAATTTGAGTTCTAAACTTAATATTAATGCTTTTAAAAGGAAAATTGACGTAACTTGCTTTTCTTAGGACTCATGACTCCGTCCCTTCTTTAGTTATAAAATACTACAAATTGGAGCTAATTCCCATAAAAAGACTTAAGTTTTATAAGAACGTTTGTAGGGCTTCGAAATGTGCTACTTCATCGAAACTCCCTGCATTCATGTAATATGTCCAAATACGAGGTGTCGTCAATATTCATTATCGAAAATAGGGCGTTGTGTAGTGAATGACAGTTCAAAGGATCGATTTTCAATAACGTTTACCTTTGGACCACAACGTGTGTATCAAGTTTCTTAAAAACACAAAATGGATAGGCAGACGGACGTAAGGATCAAAACCATTTTCTAATTTGATTGTCATTACAAAAGCGAAACTCTCTCAAGCCTTTCTGAGCATTGCGTACATCCGCAAAAGCTACTAGACTTTTACTAACGTAGAGTACGGAAACTATTAACAAATTAGAACTTGGTATACTAGAAAATATTATCCAACATCATTCCCTAAAAATATGCAAAGAACGGTGAACTTCCTCTGTAGATATTTCAAAATTACGTAGCGGGAAAGTAATAAAAGCAAATGAAGCTGCGCCATTCTTGACCTGGCATTATGCTAAAATAAAGGTACCTGTTGTGATAAGCAAAAAATTCCCAGAAAATTCAGCAAATAAAATGATTGACATGAATGTCAGAAATAAATCGATGTTTGTGACCGATTTTGAAAAGCAGAGCGTTTATTAAGGGCAACTGAGACTTGAATCGCGGCAATCGAAGGAAGTAATCAATCAAGTGTGCGCGAACTCACTAGAGTGAAATACTAAAACTTTCTCGTTTTGCTCTTTCGTTTTAAATCCCACACCACTTGTTGTAGAGGTGGGCATTAAGGCTGTGCCGATAGGTGCAACACACAGCAGGACTTGGGCTAGACCCCCATCTTAGTATAACGACCGATTCTAAGTTTGTTTATCCGTCAGCCCGTCTAGTTTTCGAGTGGTCAATCGATAGGTTGCAAAGAAGAAAGCTGTTGAAATAATTCGGTTCGAACCACTTCTCCATTGCGTCCCGTATAACAACTTATTTTGAAAAGTCTTTCTATGAATAATTGTATTAAGCGAATTTAGGTAGGGCATCTCCCACTACAGCGTTTGTACTTATTTTTGTTACTTTTTAAATTCAATTCAACGAAAATAAGAAGGAAAAAGGTTGATATCAGGTTTGCATTCTCAGAAAGCAATTAAGGAATGTAGGCGTAATGTCTGCAAAAGATAGATGGACAGATACACAAGGCCAAGCCCATTCCATTGTTCATTTTAACTTTGAGATGTATAAACGTGTGCATTATCAACAATCAATGTACACCTGCAAGAAATTATGGGTGCCTCTATCATATCTGCTCTTTTATAGGTTAATAAAGGCTAATATCGAAACAAAGGTATCCGAGATTTGTAAGTACAATCGGCAAAGATTCTTCGTTTCGCTAAACACTTTATTGGCCCGAATCTAGGTCACTTAGTGATTTCAACATTTTTTATTATTCATGTGCGATGTGCTCTACTTCCTGTGAGCTGCTTTATAGGGCACAAAAAAACTCTACAATGTTGCGGACGCACAGAGCGATCAAATAAGAGCTATAACATGTATTTTTGAAACAAACCGGCGGAATATATCTACGCGATTGTTCTTTTATTTTAAATATTGCCTCAAGCCATTTTTATTTGAAAACAATTTCCTGTAAATGATTACGAAGCACTTTTGTTGCTTCACCAATAACACGAACAGAAATAAGGGAGAGTTTGAGAGTTTACGGTTCATTCGAGTAAACCAATAACTTGACGCAGCCTCAAAGAGAACAGACAAGCCAGCTGACATAGGCATTTTGGAAGATTATACGATTATTGAAATATTCTTCCAATACATAGATTGTGTCCGGGCTTGGATAGCTTGTGGCGCAATTTTGTTGACGACAAATATCGTTCAAATCGAAATCATCTAATTCGTGCAGCAGAAAATCAGCAATCATGCTCCTGCAGCGTTGACGGTAACTGAAATGCAATTTTCATTTTGAAAAATGACATTTCTAGCCCAAAACTCGCGACATTCTTGCATACCTGAAGGGCTTTTAAAAACAGCAGATGGTGTTTCTTTACGCCCAAAAAATCATTTGTTTTTTTATTTACGATGCCATTTAATCAAACATTAGCTTCATTCTACTTGCACCAAACGAAGCCAAAGCAAATTCATTATTTTTGTAATAAATTTGCACAATTCGTATACGCGGTACAACAAGCAAGTAATCTTGAACACAAATGTAAATTTTTGGTGGGCATCTCAAAAAAAAAACACTGACGTTATGCCGTCTGAAAAATGTATAGTCGGTTTTTGTTCACCCTACACTAGTTATAAACTGTAAACTGAGGAGTCGACTCAAATATATTTTTCTTTTATATTTTTTTATAATTTGAACCAATTTGCCTGCGACGACTGAATGCACTAAAACTCACACTTCAGGCAGTACAACAGAGGCTGTTTCTTGTATGTATATCTGGAAGCTTCAACGACATAATTATGTTCGTTTTTTGCTAATATACTTATAGCTTTTATAAGAGGGGGACTAGGACTTGTTAAGTCATAAGAATTTGTTTTAATTTATTTTAAAAAAAATAAAAGCATTATAATACGCCACAGCTCACCATTAAATATCCTATAGCGCGCTCCATTTATTCATATGAGCCTTTTTAAAGGCGTATATGGAGAACAACCGAAAAAGTATTCCGAACAAAACTACTTTCAGTCTGTAGTTATTCATATAACGACTTTTCAAAATAAGATGTTATGCAAAACAAGTGGTCCGATACGGACTACTTTCATTGTCGTTCGTCCTTCGACCAAAACATGCCGGTATACCAAATTTCGCCAAATATCCCGAAAACTGCGAGCAACAGTTTGAACACAAGAAAACAAAACGGATAGACGGACAGACAAGCTGCCCGTGGAAGTGGTTCTGCATCGATCGGTGTAATGAAAGGTGGGTCTATCTCAAGTCCTTCCACGTGTTTCAGATGTCCGCACAAACTTAATAAACTCTTCTTCTTCTAACGCGAGTGATGTAGACTATAACAAGTAACCAAATATCTGCAAAAAGTGCACTAATACTAAATTCATTGAGCACAAGAACACAAAGTGGACAGAAGGACGGACGGGCAGACAAGCTCGGGCAGACCGACTCTGCCATTTTCTATTTCAAGTCTATCTCAAGTCTTGCTAGATGTTGCATACATCCAATACACCTTTGCACCATAAGCGGTGTAAGAATAAGAAGCTGCAATTTGCCCTATATACACTTAGCTTTGTTTGGCTTTAATACGTCTGCACTAGTCAAAATGATATGACAATAAACTATAAAAGAAGATCTATTTATCATAAATTGTTGAAAACGATTTTCTTATTTATTCCTATTAATGGTTTTGATAACTTGCCGTCCTTGTAACAAGCGACTCCATTTAAAGGTGAAGAAAAAATGTTTTTAGCTCTACTCGAAACTACAGAAGGTGTATATAGCCTTTTAGGAACGTACATATAACTATTGAAAAGATGTCGAACCTAATGGCGGCGTACTCGTGATTTAAAACTTTCTGTTACCTATGCCTTGCCTTACCTTTGGAGCTGAAATAAAAAAATCTTCTTCTTCTCTAATATTACGGATATCAAAATGAACAAATATGTAAAATATTTTTATAGACTATTTCTTTTTCAATTTTATTCCCCACAAATGTTTTCGTAATTTTTTGTTTTTTCATTTTTTCCGCGAATTGAAAATCTATTAAGTTTTCATACTTGAAGTTTATTAATTGGACTTTCTCAGCTTTGATTTCTTTCACAACTATGCAGTCCACACTTGCACGATATTCACAATTAATTGTGCAGAATATTTATTGCTTTTATTTATTTATTTTTATTTTTTGTTTTGTGAAAAGAAAATTGTTCTCGAATATTTTGAATGTTTTCCATATGAATCACATATGTTCGCTTTACAGTAGATCGTGTACTTATTGCATCCACACAAACGGTGTTGAGTCTATAATAAGAGCATAAATTAAGAAAAACTTTTCAACATTTCTTAACTTAGTCGAAGTTCTCAAAACCCTCATTTTCTTTTATAAAACTCACCTCAAGCAAGACCATTAGCAGGCTTGGGAAAACTTCGTGCCATTTGTGGTGAAGATGCCTGCAAATGGTTTGCTCGTTTTCGTTCTGCAAGTTCCGATTTTCGACCAGACTGACAAATTTTATTTTATGGCTTTGATATGGGATTAAACACCGATCAGAAAGCATTTTTCGGGCATATTTTCAGGCTGGCTACCAAAAAAAGTGGATATTTGGGGGACACAAGAATTAATGGTAAAAATTTTAATGGGTCGAATTTCCATCTAGGAATCGAATTACTTTGAGGATGTGATGGAAAACGAATAAAGCTGTACACAGTGTGGCAAGTACCGTATTGATGTCCCACTGGGTTTTTAGTTGAATTGAAAAGGTTCTCTGACCCGGCTAAGACATTGATTCTACTTAATCTTAATAAATTTTACAGTTCAAAGCGCGCAATCGAGGGAAAACGGCAATGACTTGGTTCAGCTTTTTGCATAAGAAATCCTAGAAGCTTCATAGTGATGGAACGATGGTTTTACCAGAAAAATAACAAGACATTATCGACCAAAACGACAAGGCTCATGTAAAATATAATGCCGGTGCAAGAAAAGCCACAAACTTTCTTCCCCCATCTATTATTTGATACTCTACGATTATGAGACATTAATTGCAATTCCTCCCGCTCGCAAGAGCAGTCCATCGAAGAACTTTCTTAAACTAGTATAATAGTAATGAAAGAGTTTCAGAAAATCACTTTGGCAAGGAAGTAAATATACTCAGCCTTAAAAACATTCTCAAACTCAATGCGACAATAGGTCCTGTCTGTTAAAAAACACATTTACATGCGATAGCAAAAAGGATTCAAACAAGCCCAAGAAGTGACGGTTCAAGCATTGCAACCATCGACCAATCGAAAAACTTAAAAAATTAATACAAGAAGTGAACACATCTTTTAAGTCCCAATGGGATTTGCGGAAAACCTCATCTATGCAACCAAAATCTTAACTTATGTGTTCGAACGGAGGGTGAACCCATGCGACATTTTCCTTAAAGTAAAATTACTACTGACTGACTTTTGAGTCCTAAGAGTTTTGAATTAAATAAAGGTCCCTGAAGAAACTTGAAGCCATCTTTAAATCACTGTAAGAACGCGTGAGGGACTGGCGGTATAGCTTTAGTTTGATATGGCGATATGGTTCTCTTTGAAGGCGGGAAAATAAAATTTAGTGAATGCATCCTCTTCCCTTCCCTAACGCGTAAAGCTGAATTTTCTGCTCCAAATTCTTCTTTTTAATTTCGTTCTGCGAAATTTTCAATTGCCATAACAATATATTATGGACTTTTTTTTTTTTTTTAAATTTTGTTTTTTTTTTTTTTTTAAATTTTGTTAAACTCATTAGCCGTTTCACGTGAATTAATGAAAGTTAAATTTTTATCCAAATTTGCTTTTAGTTATGCAAAAACAGTGAGGGAATAACCGTAAATGACGTCTACATCTCTGCGTCATATATATTTAGATACTTGCCTGTGTGAGGCCTAATGATTAAGTGTGAATGAATAATAAAATAAACAAACAAATAAACACTAACTATTCTTAGCTGGAAATGTTATCGACCCTTCGGTAATCATATATTATTCATCAATTCATTCATTATTAAGACTTTACTGTGTGTTTATATTGCGTCACATATAAGGTAAAAAAGTAATAAAAACATGAAATGAAAAACATGAATAATCACAAGCATTTAAAAAACATATGGTTTGCTATTGTTGATGCGCTTTCCTTATAAGTACGATCTCTGTTCATTATAAATATTCAATATTCAAAATAGAGTCGATGATGCAAGTAAAATGATATGATACTCACCGTAAAAACTGGCTGGAAGTCCATTTTTTTATATATGAAAGAAAACTTAAAAATAAAACCACTTTATACATATATGCATATATACATATATAAATACATATATATATATATATATATATATATATGTATATATATATATATGTATATGTATATATATAGACCGTTAGGAACAAAGATTAATTTTCACTTGTTGTTTGGTTTTATTAATAATAATATCTTTTTAAAAGAAAAAAATTATTTTTTTTTTATTCTTATAAAGATTTGATGTTTGAATTTCTTTTGCTTATTTACTTATATTTTATTATTATAAACTTTGCGGTTTTTTAAAAAGCTTAATGCACACACTCATGAAAATTTACTCCCTTATTATTATTGTTTATGTTGCTCTTTCGCTGTAAATGAGAGAAGAAATGATTCCTCGCTGTAAACTGATTATTAAGTTCTTTTGCCTGCTTTACAATACCGTTGTTTTTTTTTTTTTACTTTACTGGTTTCATAAAAAAAATGGAGATATTATTGCAAAATAAAAAAATATATATTTTAAGACGATTTTTTGGAAAATGGTTTTTACATTGTTTTCTTTTTTTGTTTTCATTGTTGTTCCTTTAAATCCCGACCGATGCATCAAACATGCGCTGGAGATATACAAATTAAACGCAATGAACACGCACACACAACACAAGCTAGGCAAAAACAAACTGAGTAAGGTGGCTGCCAACACTTTACACGTTACTCAAGAAGTTAAAAGTTAAAAGGGGTTGAGCGTATGTGCTTTTCTTTGCTTGCTTCGCTCGGAACAAAGAGAAAGTGAACTAGGCGCTTACTAATAATTGCTAAAAGAGTGTAGGTGTTATGTGCATTGTGTGTATGATGTGCGTATGTTTTCGATCCGTTATTGGGATTTTAGTAAAAAAAAGATATGCTATGCAATTAATCGCATGAGGAATACAATGGCCGTATGTAGGCATACGTTTGGCGCAGTATTAAATATTAAGCAGGCACACACAACACATCAACAACTTATGTCAGATGTCGTCGTAGATGAGAAAAACAAAAAACAAACGAAAAAAAAAAGAAGAATTTAGGCAAAGAGTAAATCTTTTCGATATTTGTATATTTTTACTTGCTTTTGTTGTAAAAAATATTTTCATATATTGAGAGCTAATTTGAGGTCAACTATCGGGTTAAAATTATTTACATATCCATCGTATATGGATGCAAGCACGCATTTGTGCAAAATTGTTTCCTAAACATTTTAAATATGTATGTACATATATGAATATATATGTGTATGTGTATGTGGGTGTGTGTGTGGATGCATGCATGTTCATTTTTTTTCGAAATGTTCGAAAGCATATATAGTTGTATTGGCCGATTTATGTGTACGGATATATATCACTTTTTTTTTTAATTTTAACAATTTTTTTCTCCGTGCAATTTTTCATTCTTCTTCTTCCCCTTCTTATTTTGCTTTCATCCCATCTAAAAGAATCTCGCTAACGAGCGAGAACAATCGCATAGACAACGAATAGATAAATTCTTCCATAGTACGCACACGTTTACAAATTCTTCTACTTATATATATATATATTTGTATATGTTTACATATATATATCTATTTATTATACATTTTTATACACTATTTTTTTTTTTAAACGTCACATTGTGCGTCTTACGCATATTTTAAAGATGCTAATTCTGGTTTCATTTACGAATCAATTTTTTTTTTATTATTAGTCATATAGAATTTGTTTTAAAATACGTTTCGAACATTTCTTTCTTATATCTTAATTTTATGCTTAATATCCAAAAAAAAAAAAAAACAAAAAACAACAGAAGAAATTTGTTTTAATATTGAATTTTGGTTAACCGGTTAACCAACAAACAAACTGCTTAACAGCGGAAGAGAAAATTTATACTAGATTCAAGCATATCAAACCCTATTACCGTTACCATACATTTGTATACATACATACATACATATATATATAAAGTATTTAGCCACTCGACTCATTTCGTTTCTTCCAGTTTGTGTTTAAAAGTTCTCCCTAAAATTTTTAAAATAGAATATCAGCTGTGAAGAGGCGTACGAAATGCAACAACAAAGCCAACAACAATGACTATAGTATTGCACTGTGAAAGCTCTTGAAGGTGGTGTTAAAATTTAACATTTGCCATCATCTTAATCGAAAAGTGCCAAGTGAGAAATGCTTTCTATGAAGTTTGTTTCTTTTTTTGCTTTTCTGCTTTATTTTAATTTTCTCCGTCAGCTTGCAGTATTTGACTTTTCTTGCCTCTCTTTATATTTTTGAAAGAATGCACAAATACACAGTACCGTTATATTTGAAACATGAAAAGTACTGTTTTTCTAAGGAAATAAAGGGTAACCCTATTAAGCAAAATTGGGTGAGAATTTACAATCACTATAACCGCATCGACAACTAAGAGCGTATTCTTAAATATTTTGTTTGCTTCTTTTTTTTATATCCTCATCCTCCAACATCTTCCTATTCTAAAACTTACAAATTAAAGATCCAGACAAAAAATATGGTCTCCATCAGCGTAAAGTTTTGAATTGATTTAAAACTGTCCGTCCAAAGTGCTGGCCTTTAATGTAAGCTGAAATTGGTAACAGATCAAACTTGAAAAGAGACATGAGCCCACGTGATAAACCTCATAAGAGGTAGAGACTTGAAAATTATAACCTACAACACATACTATGATCAAAAATTAACACCACTTTTATTGTATCTTTTTTAAATATATTTATTACTCCAAATCTATTTCGTCGCCTTCAAAATAATCCTCCTCATGCACTATGCGCTTATGATGACGTTTTTTCCAATTCTCGAAACAACTGTTATAGTCGATTTTAAAACTTTGTGCGATTTAGGTTGTATCTCTCCAATCGAGTAAAGAGGATGTTTTTTAAATGAGCTTCTGATTTTAGCAAAAGGCCTGAAGTCTAAATGAGGTAAATACGGTGATTTTGGAACGATATGGGTTGAATATTTAACGGAATGGTCTGGAAGAACCAACATAGGAATTCAGTGATGTTGTTGGTTTGGTACCAACCAGCGTATTCGGATTCGGCGTATTTCAGGTCCAAAATATTACATCTTTTAAAATGTGGTTGACTAATTCGTTTGAAACACCAACAGCGTGAGCAAGCTTCTTAACTGTTCATCGATATTTTTCGAATATGGACTCTTTGATTTGTTGGCCGTGATTTTTATCAGTGGAGATTGATGGTCGTCCGGGACACTCTTCATCTTCAACCCCTTCTTGGCCTTCTTTAAACTGTTTATTACACTTATAAACATCTACGTCCGCCAAAGTTTGCACACCAAACGGCCTCTGCAATGTCCTAAATGTTTTTGCACACGAAATTTCCCATTTATATAAAAATAAAGTTTCTTCAAGTAACTAATCTTTCCAATTAATTAATTGGGAAAACACAGATCGATAAGAGAATTAAAATCATCATTTCTTTTTATAGTCTTAGAAAATCCCTCAAATATTCATAGTAGCACCCAAAAGATGTTATGGATCTTAAAATTCTTGGTCCGGGCTAAAAAGTCGACTTTTCAAATGAACTTGCCACTAGCATTACTTAAAACAATAACTACTTGAAATTGTAACCGTCTTTTCCTTGAAACTACGCTTTCGAAAACGTCTTATTTCGAAACTGTTGCTACACAATTGCATTCTCTAGCGAAACGCATAGGCTTTTTTGTGGCTAAATTTTTTTAGAAATAAACCAGTAAAAACACTATAGTGGAAGCCGGCGCACGATTAAACCACCATCCAACGTCACCCTGTAGTTATTCATATAACGTCTTTTGACAGTTTTGCTAATATTTCGGAAAGACGATGTAATTGTGATGATTTCCTGTCTGGGACGTAGACAGAATAAAAAATTCCTATAAAACCGTTTACTACGTGGTTATCATAAACGAAAAAATAGTCACCTTTCAGATTCCAAGCTGTGCAAACCAAGCCAAGATATTGATAAGAATTCGTCGATAAGACAACAATTTCAAGCAAACCCTTGAATCCTATGAACCGAACATGCAAGCACGGACTTTACACATTGACATTTTCCAAGAAAGAAAACTTGAATTTTTAACAAAATATTCTGTGTTAAAGTTTACCTTTAAATTCTCAGAATACATACAGTGCTACTAAAGTGTGACTAATAATAAGAAAGAGCTTTAAGAAAATTAATTTGGAAATTTAAAAAATTACAATTTCGCATACTCAAGTTCATGTGCTATCATATTACGTTTTATATCTTTTAAAGACTGACACCCACTTAATGCTAGTGTATCTTCAAAATCCTTTTTGAGCACAGCAAGCATACGTCTGACACCGGTTTCGCCATCACAAGCCAAACCCCATAGAGCTGGACGACCTACGAAAACCATCTTGGCACCCAAAGCTAAAGCTTTAAATATATCACTTCCCTGTCTGACTCCACCGTCTAACATAACAGTCAATTTATCACCAACAGCTTTAACAACCTCAGGCAAAGCTTCAATTGAGGCAGGCACATGATCTAACTGCCGTGCACCATGATTTGAAACAATTATACCGGTGCAACCAAATTCTTGAGCCATAATTGCATCTTCAGCCGTAAGCACACCTTTAACAATAACCGGCAAATGTGTTAGCTTAACTAACCATTCAACATCTCTCCAGGTGAGAGTTGCATCAAATTGACTGGTTACGTATTTATTAATACCAGAAATACCCGCTTCAGCTCGCACGCCATCTGATTGCGTAGATTTTGTAACAAAATTTCCCAAACGCAAGTGCGGCGGTAAACTAAAATTATTGCGTATATCAGCCCAGCGTTGACCAAAAATTGGAGCATCTATAGTAAGCACAATAGCACAATAGTTTGCCTTCTCCGCACGCCTTACAAGTTCTTCTGTTATGGAACTAAATTTGAAAAAAATTTATTTTGCATCAACACCTATAGTCATTTGTAAATAAGTACCGATTTTTATAAACGTATAACTGAAACCATTTATACGTGTCGGGGGCCGCCTGAGCAACTTCTTCAATCGACATAGTGGCTAGAGTGCTTAGTATAAACACGGAACCCATTTTGCCTGCGGCCTTAGCATTCGCCGCTTCCCCATTTGGATGGGCTAACTTTTGCATAGCAGTTGGTGCTATTCCAACGGGCCATCGGAGATCCTTGCCAAAGAGCTGGCAACTTACATCTAACTGAGAAACATCACGCAAACATCGCGGTCTTATACGTATTCTAGCGACAATTCTTAAGTTAAGCTAAGCACTCGTTACTCATTATATATGGAAACATGTGTACCTGTTGAAGGCTTTTCTATTTAAATTCAAAGTGAATTCATCGCCTGCTCCACTACGATAGTAATCCAAAGCTGTCTTTTCAATAACCTTACAAGCCTTATTCTCGAAATCTTTTAAACACACGAAAGAAGTCATTTTGCCAATGGAAACTAAACTAATCAAAACCTTTTATTTAAATACTACCCGTATTTATTAACGGCAGAAAGCAGCTTCTCTATGAAGAAGATAAGGCCCGTTATCACATAAATTTGCAAGCAACAGTCTCTTATGTTGTCTATGTAGGTACAAAAAACTATTTATAAGTTCCTCTTTATGATGTGCAAAGAAAGAGAGATTGTTTTTAATCTAGGTTTTGCCAAACACGAACAGAAAGGAAAGGAGTAAAAAGGAGAGTAATAAAAACTGCCCTTTAGTTTAAAAGAGATCTAAACGCCGCTTTGAAATTTTTAAAAGGTGAACGCGTAAATGAAAGTCTACGAAGCGTAATAAAAAATATTTTCAGAAGAGAACAAATCGATAGATATTCAAATTCCTATTGCTATTGTTTACATACAAAAATTGTTTCAATGAGAATGGGAAGCAAATATGACCGAGCATGCAACAATGAGATCGTGGCGATAAGAAATGAATCTAGTGTTTGTGCACTTTTTGTGTGTGTTTGTTATTTGTTGTACCCTACACCGCTTGTGTTATAAGATTACATTAAGTTTATGTGATGTATTCAAGATTTAAAAGGAGTTGAGGCAACGCACGTTTTATTACAACGGTCGATTCAGAACCCCTTTCACGGCCAGTTTGTTTGTTTGTCCATCACACAAATGCTAATTAAACCTCTTGGATAATGTGCCAATAGACAGTCAAATCAGCAAAAATGGAAGTTTGAAAGAAAATAAAGAAGATTTAATAAAATCGAAAATTGGACAAAATGTGCAGTTCACTGAAGAGAATGAAAGTAAACAAGATTTTAACATGGTCGCACACATTCTGAAGGATGATTACAGGCCACAGTTTTAGAGATATTTTGATGAAATGTGGTACACTGCCGTGTTTTGGCCCAAGATCGAACTGCATTGAAAATGGTTCGGGTCAGACTAATTTTCTAACCTTTTCCCAAATAAAGTCTTATTTTAAAAAGTGATTACATGAATACTTGTAGGATGTTTTAAGATATTTTATGGTGCACTTTAGCCCTTTTATTTTTGTCATAAAGTAAAACGTAATGTTTTGTGCGTACCTAAGGAACCTCATACTCGAGTTGAAATTAACTAATTAACGCCTATCATTTGCTTCTGTTGAAACAGAAAATATATTCTTCAAACAGACTGGGTTCCGTTTTGAAATACATTTAAATCTACATAAGTTTTAAAGTAGATCTAACACTTCAATAGTTGTGTCACATATAAAGGAACTTTCGCGTAGAGTATAGGTTTTTTTGGATGCATTCCACATCTTTAGAAAAAAATTAATATATTTGCCCGTTGCGGGATGAATGGTCAAACAATTACGACATCCTTCAGACTACTTTACGGTCGAATTACTGAAAAAATGAATAAATAGAAAGTTTTATTTTACATTTCTTACATCAACAAGCTGCCAACATTCGCGTTTATACAAATTTGAAGAATGCTCTCTGCTTTAATTATAAATATATAATAAATAAAAAATACTTAATACTTACCTAAGATTTTCTTAAACATTTCAGGATTTTTCCTTGACGTCAATTTAAATGCAATTCAGTGCAATCATAAATGTTTATAATCTCCTGTAAAGAAAGCAAGAATCAATTCGTTACAGCTCTTTCCTTCTATCTTTCTCCCTTGCTTTTGAGACTTCTGCGAAAAATAATGTCGTCACTTGTACTTAAAGATGCAATTTCTGTCTGGTTTATATCCCTTTTCCTATCCATATTAATAATTTTCATAGCGCTCTCTTCCATCCAAAGAAAAAAAACAAACTATACAAATTTTTAATATATTTTTCTTCCAACTTGATGCAAAACTATGTACGTGACAATTAAATGGAATAGAGTCAGCACTTGGTGATAATATCCAAGGCCGCCAAACAACTTCAAGCACACTGAACTTTCCGCGTTTCGTCTAAGCTTGAAATTCCTTAAGTGAAAAAATTAAATGGTTTTAATCATTGGCGAAAAAAAACGTCTACAAGATTATGTATATAATCGAACTGTGCAGTCAGCTCCTGAGGAAAATACCCAAGGCTGTACGGGATGCCATACTACATCCAGTACACCAAACACATCACGTTTCTCATGAGTTTGTAATTTTTTGAGAGGAACGATTAAGGGATTTTGTAGTAAATCGCTACAATAAAAACAGATTGTTTTATATAATGAATAAACAATTAAATTCCATTAGTTTTAAACTTACTTGTAAACCATGCCATGTGATACTATAACGGATTGATCGTCACTAGCGGAAGCAAACAATGGATAACGTAAATGAAAAGCAACATTACGAACGGCACCTTTATGCAAGCGCATAGTTTGATACGGCTTAGTTGACAAATCCAAGTCAAACCATAACATTTTTTTATCAAAAGTAGAAACTAAAAGGTTATCACCCTTCGGATGTATACACATGCCAGATATCCATTTTGAATTAGTTAATAATTTTTTGATTAGTTCCTGTTTAACCAAATCGTAGATACGTATATTATGCTGGGTCTGTAAGTATAACAAACGGTTTTAAAAAGAATACGTATCGCGGAAGAAATAAATGTACCGCCACAAAGAAGCACGGTTTGATGGGATGAAATAGAACGCATTGAATGAATCCTTTACTTTTGTTAAAAGGTATCTGAGAACGTCTTTTAGATAGCTGATGAATTAATGCCGAACGATTAGCTCCCTCTGGCATAACTGTTGCAAAATAATCGCCTCTACCGTGCCAAGTTACCTGACGTATCACCTTAAAATGCACAAGTATTAAACGTACGCCTTTCTCTTGCTCTTTTGCGTCAGCAGTCGACCACTGGACAGCAGTTTTAATGCGCTCGTTTTCCATTTCGTCAAGTTGTGGAGCCTCAGATAGCAACTCATCGGTTTTCTTAATCAACATTTTATCACCAACCTTAGGATTAATTAACAGTAAACGATTACCAGAGGCAACCGCTATTATAGAGAGCTTAGGATTAGGACACCAAGCCACACTACGCACCACATCTTCTGTTTCGATAGTACGTATACAACGGCCAGTCGCAATCTCCCAAACTGAAAAAGAAAAACTTTTAAAGGAAATATTATTTTAAAAACTCATTATGACTTACTTTTAACAGTTTTATCATCCGATCCAGAGACCATGTATTCACCTTTGGGTTCCACGCTAATTCTTCGTACCAAGTCTTTATGGCCTTCATAAATCATACTCTGTACGGTAGGGAAAGGTTGCAGATCTTTAGGCGACGGCAATTTCGGTATTAAATACTCAGCGTCTATATTTAACTTAACTCTTCTAGCTCTAGGACATAGATAGAGGTCAAGACAACGTAAGAATCTCTCGCGCAAATAACGTGGATAAGCAGGAACTTCACGCAGTGATTTATATTTTTGCGGCATGAAATGCAATTTTCTCTTATGAGGTTCCTCCTTCAATTTCAGCCATTCCCTTTCTTCTCTTTCATCAAACAAATACTCGGGCGGAGGATTATAGGATTCAGCATGACCAGGTAAATCACGTTTCGGTGCAGAAACTGGGTCGTGCACACGTCGCATTGCCTCGCGGCCAGTATCTGTCTCCCAAAGCATATAAAATTTAGGTCCCCGTTTGGCTTTACGCTCTTTTTCCAGCTCCTCGGTAGTCTTCATCCAGCCCATCTTCAGAGCATGCACCATACGACCAACTTTCTTCTTCTCTGAAACCGAAGGCAAAAATGATCTCTTGTGGTCAGGGACATTTTTTATGGGCATTTTCTCCACTTCTCTTGTAAACCAGTCGATCCAAGGTTCATATTCATCGTGGTCAGGATTCGGTATGCGTGACGAATTAATGCGTTTAATTAATTCAATATCAGCATCCGTTAATACTACCTCTTGTCCAGTTTGAGGATCTTTAACTGTACGCCAAAAGTTGGGATCTTCTATTTTACGCAAGAAATCGTCGATTTGATCTCCTTTAGGAGGTTTAATAATTTTCTTGGCATCCCAATCGTACCCAAGATGCTTATACTCATCATACCAATGCATAGGTATATTGCCGACCGTATTTCGTATATCTTCTTCATCGGAAGTATCTGAATTTTCGTATTTTTTGTCAATTTGAAACTTTTTTAAGAAATTTTTACCTTCCTTCGATTTCGGTGAAGTTTTCAGTTCTTTACCAAATTCTTGGAGGACGGAAACCTTAGATCTGCAGAGGGCAGACGTGGAAGGTTGAACATCCTCCAATTTTTGATTGTTTTTCTTTGCGGATTTTTTTGTCTTTTGAAGTTTTTTAGATATTATGGCTTCCTGTTTTTTATCTTCCGAATCTTCTACCCCATCTTCATCACTTGTGGAAATATCTTCAATCTCGGCTTCATTTATTGAGTCTTCGTCGGTATCATTATTAGTATTTTTAGCATAATCCTTAATTATATTCTCATTGTCAGATAACTGCTCGTCGCCACTTTCAAATTCCAATTCGCTGCTACCACTGTTACCACTATCACTATCGCCCGAATGAAATGTTTGATCTATACCCTCATCAGCGTCACTACTATCTCCGATAGCATCATCATCTAATGTTTGCAAGAAATCCTGAATGTGAAACCAAATTATTTATTTAAGCAAAGAAAAGGATGACATTGTCTTTACCTCTTCTTCATCACCCGTTACGTTGCCATTCTTTTCAACTTCTGAATTTAATTCATTTGATAATTCATTTTCAACACCCTCAGACTTCCTTTTCCTAAGTCCCTTGACCATTTTTAATTTAAAAACAAAAAATGCCCCTTTAAACAAAAAGTCGCACGTGTTGACAGCAAAGAACAGTGTTAACAACTGAAGTAGTTTCAAAGAAAATCGCGTTTTGTTCTTTGTGATTTTTAATATGGTATTGCCAGATGATGCAAATAGTGAACAACAATGAAACAATTGAAATTCTTTATAACACATTATTAAAAATCATTATCATATAAAAATATACATTCCAATTTTATTTATTCCATATATTCTTCTTTTTTTTAAAGATATCGCCATATAACTTAATTTTCCACGTTTATTCCCACGAACCCAAAATATAAATATATTCTGTTAAATTAACTGTAACCGTAAATTTAAATATACTTTTGATATAAGCACAATAATTATTCGCTAGCACATGTTGTAAAAATAGTGCCGCATGGAGATTGGCTTAGATATATTCGTTTTAGTACATTCAAAATGTTATATCTAATATATATAAAATATTTTTTAACGTACTGAAAAAATTTAGGTTTTTACAAAAGAAGGGGGAAAAAAATCAAACAAATGCTTTGAAGAGTTATTAAGGAAATCTGCAGTGCTTTTTGCGGGGACTATAATTTATTTTTTTCTGAATGAGCTGATAAAACATAAGAAGAGTTAAACTCAAAATAAAAATACAAAGTTGTAAAACAAATATTAGGAAATAGCAAAAAACACATTAGCGCCTTTATCCCGTAGTCGATGTAATTCGGTTAAAAGCTGTATATAAAATGTTATGCATTATTTATTGTAACTATTGTTGATTTAACAAAAAATATTATTCTTATAGACATCTGAAGATAAACAAACACGTTTAGTAAATACATAAAAGTGAACATAAATTCATCTGCCTATGTTCACAGCCTCGTCAGCCATTGCTATTTCATCGGTTGGCGCTTTATTGCCTTTCTTTTTGCCTGAATACCACAAAAACAAAATACCACAAGCTATGTTGACCGCGAATGTAAACCAAGCCAAGTAAACACCGTAGCCGTAACTAAAAAAAGGAAAATATGTTAAAAAAATTGGTCAATTATTAAGTTCTTGAAATAATTTCCTTTTTTTTAAAATTAATCTCATGAAAAAAAGTGGAAAAAGACGAGAAGAATCTCGTTTAATTTTTTACTGTCGACATCAAGGTGAGTGGAACATCCAAACATTCAAATCTGTAAGGTAGTCATTTACAAATGGTGCAATCTGATAGTTGCGAAAACTTAGCAAATCCGCCTTCATTGATCTCTTTGAATGCCATTTATTTTGAAATATCTAAATGATCAGAGCAAAAGACAAGAAAGGGCTCAAGTGAAATTAAAACGATCTACTTGATCAGCGCTCTGGTTCTTTTGAAACAAATTATGAGTACTTCTGATTAAACGGCTAGATTGGTTTATCGGCTGGGATTATTCTTCCATCAAAAAATTAAGAAGTGACACTTGATTCGCAGTATGGAAAATACTTGAAATAGTATATATTTCATAAAATAAATGGAAACTATTTCAAAATTTAATACTTATTATATATTATGTGCTACTAACGTTAATTCTGCACCGTCGGGATAAGCATAGAATAAATGCTCTTTGGTGTAATCCACGGAGGCAAACATAACCTGTATAACTACCAGAGCCGTTGAAGCAGCCACCAAATTTATGCCGCCCGCCAAACGTTTAAACATGTAACGGGGATTTTTAAAAGTGTAGAAGGAAAACACCGAACCCAAACACATAACGAAGACTGTGATACAGGCGAAAGAGGCCTGCGATCTGATGTAGTCTAAAATAGGAAAATAAAATAAATAAAATAGATAGATCAACTTGATCCTTTTGCTAAGATGAATGTACAAAAATAGCTCATTTTTCTGTATACTTTTGAATATTTGTTATGCTGATATTACTTTTAGACCATTTTCAAATTTTCCCTATGGAAATCTATGAGGAGTATGTAATCAACTATTAAACCTTACCTTTTCTATATTTCGTCTTATTAAAAAATCGATCGATTGAGCGATAGAAGGACAATTTTCTATCAGCATTATATTTACTGTGTCGGATACCTGAAGAGTTTCTTTGGTTGTTGTAAACGGAATGACAAAACTAGTCTACCTTCTCATCCTAAGATATTGAATAAGGAAAACTAAAATTTCACAGCATTTGTAAACCTACCCATTAAGGTATAATCGAATCCGGGATCTGTACGCAACTCGTTCGCATTCGGAAACATATCAATATATTTGCAGCGTCCTGCAGAGGCAAAAAGATGTTAAAATATTAATTAACGGGGGGAATGTTAATACTTACTGTTGGGAATATAATCATAGCCATTCGCTTGCCTGCCTTTTTTGGGAGGCTTGGGTGGTACTAGTTGTAATATAACACGGTCATCATTTAGCACAAATGCCGGTAAGCCTAGATCACGCGCAAAGGGCCAAAATAGCTTCGGCACAAAACGTTTCTCATTCCAACCTTCAAATATTGCAGCCTGCGCAGTCTCCGGTATGACAAAGTAGTAATGAGTGGAATTCACTAAAACTTTTTGTAAAGCTGCCCCAAATACCCGAAGGCCTTGTATACTGCGTATGTCTAATGGATCTATGGGTATTGGCTTAGCTTCTATGGGATCTAAATCATTGCGCGCTTCGGTTGTAGAGAGAACAATAGATTGAAAAGCATTTTTCAATGTCTGAAATTCCGGTTCTTCGTTGCGTACCCAATGAGCAAACATACGTTTTCGGGCCGCTTCAGTAAAATTAACTAAGGGTTTATCTACGATCAGTGAACTGAATTCTTCTATAAAATCCAACTTTGAACAGTTCATTTTGGCTTCATGCAATGTGCTAGGATTCTGATAGGCAATTGAGGTGAAGTTACGCACAACGTTGGCAGAAGGTAAAGCGTTTGGAGTGACTGTGAAACGGCAAAAACGCCACAGACCCGAGTGTGAGGACATGAAAAAGCGACGCGTTTCAGGTATAAAAATGCCTAAAAGTATAATTTTATAAATAAAAATAATTATAAATAGTCTTTGAGCCCAGAGCATTTAAGACACTAGAAACGTCCGGTTCAGCTCTGTCATTCACAGCTTATCGTTTTATAAAATAAATAAATATTAAAAAAAGGATCACATTTTGCATAAAAGAAAGCGATAGATGGGCTATAATGATTAAGTCCCATATGAACTTTCACGCGCTTCAAGTTTTTGCCTTCATTTTTTAAGGTTTCGCTATAAATACCTGTTTAAACTCGAATATTGAACTTAGCAAGAACGCGGGATTTACATCCCTCCCTTCAAAAAAAATGTGCTACCTTTACTTAATTAATTTACATTTATGGACTTATCTACCTGTTCAAAAACAAGCATAAAACAAACGTGACTACCGCTTCGGAGGTCGCGGGTTCAAATCGCAGTGCAGTAGAGTTTGTTTTGGCCGTAACTAAAGTGAATACTCAGAATACTCTGGCCATTTCCGCATTCCGGGATAGTTAGTTATTGCTCATATTAAAAGAGAAAATAAAAGGATGCGTTTACATTTGTTAACGGAACTTTTTAATTTTGAAGAAGTAATGAAACAATTTGTTCATTTGAAATATGACTACGAAACCTGCCAAAACAGATCACCCGTAGTATTAATATTTATGAGCTGAAAGGCGGGAATGTTGCAGGAATTATAATTTCGAGTCGATTTAACAAATATTAGCGGTCCATACTTTGCTGCACATTCTTCTACTGTACCGATTATTAATTAATTTCGTGAAAATATGACTTAAAATCTAATGATCAAATTCTTAAAAAGTCATAAGATGCTTACCGCAAAAAAAGCTTTCCCAGCAACGAGATCATCATATATTATACCAACTGTCTTAAAAAGCACAGCTATTAATTGGCACTAATGTCATCTCTTTATTTAACTTCTAATGAATGCTTTTGACACTTTTGGGGATTTAAGGAATAGGGTAGAATGTAAATGAATGGAAATTTTACTGGGCCTTTTTGTGATTTGCAAGCTGAACTTAATAATCCTGTTATTCATTAAATGATAATGGGGTCTTCCTTTTGAGCCAACATCTCGAAATAGGATTAGTGCACGTTAATTCTGTTATTCAATTCGCGACACCTAGCATGACGTACGGTATGTACAACAAAAAGTTTTAAATCTAATAAAGATGGTATTAATTAGGCCCATATGGCAAAATTATAAAAGGAATTGAAGGGGAATAATGTAGACATGTATGGTAAAAGTCCGTAAGGAGCAAGGATCTGATGTGCTCCCACACTGTTACTACTATTATTGTTATAATGAAGAAAAACTTCTAGGACTAAAAAAATTAGCACTAGCAACTCTTCTTTTCTTGTTTTAAAGAGACTAGATTGTTGGTATTGAGTTCGCGAGGCACTTTCAAGAAGTTCGTAGAATTAGACGCTCCGAAAACGAGAGTTCAAATATTGGAAAGGTTTCGTCATTCTCAAAAAGTATATATTTAATCGTAGGAATTTGTCCACAATTGCATACTGGGGAAGTAGATTTCTTAAGGACCCGTTGATGTGTTGCTGCAGTATGACCAAGGCGGATGCGTGCAAATGTTTTGATCTTGATTTTCTCAACTGATTGATTCGATATGGGGATGGAATGCTTCCATTCGACGAATCGGTTTGGTTCCGACTGCGTCTCATATAACGCCTTAATTTGGAAAGCTGTGATATATATGTAAATGTAGGATGTCGTATGGAAGGGTTAATGATCGGTCGTGACGCACTATAGTGTGTTTACGCTGACACATTTTCCGTAACGTTGGCCCGGCCCGCAGGGTGCCTTAAATTGCTAGTGTCTCGTAAGAATGTTGCCGTTGTCCCAACGAAAATCCAATAAGTTTTCCTTTAGTTATCATTCCCCAATATTCATGTTTGGATCATTAAGGTTCGTAACAAGTGTATTTTAAATAAGGCACAGAGTTATGAAAACACGCATGGGATTTATTTGTACACCTATTAAATATTCGAAGCTAGCTACCGTAGCTACTTAACTTTACTTAGACTTACTAATATAGCTTTCTTTGATCGGTGTTTCTTGTTGACCACAATATTTGTTTTTACGTATTCTTAAATAAAATGCTTACTTACCACCAGTCCCGGTTATAATAATCCAATGGTCAGTTGCTATCGCTACAATCCACATAAGCAGTGACAACACCATTAAACATGAGCAAGAGAATAGAACACGTCGTTGAAACATGTACGCTTTCATTAAAGGACGTCGTGCCTCTTCACGGCCAATCGTCGAAGTGGACCCGTCTCCGTGATGCATATTAGTTTATTTATTTATTATTTGTTATTTTAAAAAAAATTTTTTTTTTTTTTTAGTTTTTAAATACTTTTATTTATTTTATTTATTTACTTTTTAGCAAGAAAAATTCTTAAATAATTCTCTAAAAAATATGTTTAAATAAAAAAAAAAAAGTTAAAACCCAAAAGGGCGCCACGGCATACGTTAAATACCCTACTTCACCTTACAGGTTTTCATGCGACGACCTTTTAAAATAAGATCTTTTATCAGATGTAATCGAAAATGTGGCCCGATCCGAACCAATTTCAAGGGTGTTCTGCAAGTTGAGCACAAGAAAACAAGACGGACAGACAAGTTTAAATCATATCAGAAAGCGGTTCTGAATCGATGGCGCGTCTATCTTAAGGACTTTTGGGTGTAACCTACGTCCGCACACACTGAACACATCCTAGTACAACAAATAGTGTAGGGTATAAAAGAAACTAATTATATTCGCATCCATCTTTAACACACTGCGTTTTTCAACGGTTGGCCTGCAAAGAAACAATTCACATTTTCAATTACATTACATTTAGGAGCCCGTATACCACCAGCTAAGCTGATATTGCGTTCTAATACATTGCATACTACAGACACTTTGAAATTGTTTATGTTGTGTGAAGATTAGATAGATCTATATTTTCCTGGACAAAAGAAGTATACAAAGAATTAGTTAGAATCATCTGTTTGTCTACGGTATGTGTTACGCTTTTCTGAAATTTTATGAAGATATCGAAGAGTGGGGTAGGGAGGATAGGTCATATGAAGCTTTACGCATTTGTTTTTTTTCTTTTCTTTTGCATTAATAACACACTCTATACGATGAGATCTATAATGCGAGCAATTAAGTTAAGCCGATATCTCTGAGAAGATTTTGGATGCCATCCAATTATTTTAGCATTATTAACATCTAGGAATCCTAATTGTCTATTATAAACTCCTTAATTAACTTGCTTTTCCAAGGCGTAAAAAGTAGTCCCACCGAGAAAATTTAATTAATCAAAAGACGATACATTGAATATTTGAGAGAAAAAATAAAAACATTTAATCATTTTAAATAATGTCATGTTGTATGAAGTTTTTCCAAAAATAGTCAGCTAGAAATTGTTGTAGCGGACTAGTCGTGCTAGTTAAAAAAGGCAGTAATCATAAAATGTCGTCGACGTAAACGTAAGCTTCAAAAAATATGCGCTACTTCAGACTCACCAAATTATGTAATTTTGATTATTAGTGATGTCATTGGATTCCAAGAGACCCCCTTTGCTAAGAATAATTTCAAGATAAAAGTCATTATCTTGGGTCACATTGTTTACAAGAAGCAAGAGCCTAGCTCGAGAAAGGAGTTCGTGTAGGAAACACGCTGTCGACACTTAGTCGTTAGTTAGGAGGGAAAAGGATTAAAATATCTTACTGAATGAAAATACATAAATAAATTAGTCATACACTTCACTTCTTCTGTCGGAAAAGAATTGCAAAGTCGGAAAAGAGTCGAACGTTGGAGATTCTCATGAATCGAACAACGTATTGCACATTTTCCTTGCTTCCATATTTATTTTCGCTTTTATTCAACGGATTTGGAAAATATTACTAAGAGAAGATAATCGACTCTATTCCTCCCAATACAGAATACTATCTGCAGAATAATAAAAAAAACACGTTTTTCAGTCAAGTAATTTTAGTTTGTTTCTTTTTTCGACGACACCGTTTTTAGATAATTTTAGTTCGATATTTAATAGGTAGAGATATAGCCGCTTGTTAGCCAAACATTTCTTTTCTAAATTTTGGCTTCTACTATGAATGCCGCCCGAAGACGAAATATGAAAACATAGTTCAAAAAATGTTCTTTTTTTTTTTAAATATTCCAAATACCTTAACGGATTGAAAAATTTTACGATCGTGATATCGACAAGAATATTCACTTTCCTGTCACAAGACTGATTTCCTCATTAAATGAAAATATGCGCTCGCACAGTTAGACAGATGGCTATGCTATGCAAAATGCCGGGGATTTTCTGCTTTTCCTTTGTTTTTCTTGTTGAACGAAACTGTAGAACGTTTTTTTTTACTTTGCGATTTCTGTATGTGTTACCAAATTGGAGGAGGTATACTAGGCTTGTTATTTCGTTCATAGGAACTAAAAACCCT
This sequence comes from Glossina morsitans morsitans, assembly GCA_001077435.1. Classification (NCBI taxonomy): domain Eukaryota; kingdom Metazoa; phylum Arthropoda; class Insecta; order Diptera; family Glossinidae; genus Glossina; species Glossina morsitans. The sequence continues at coordinate 84,203 of CCAG010007933.1, forward strand.
ATATATGCATATATGTATTTATACCCTATATACGTACAAAGATGTATATACATTATTATGTATACATATATATATATATATATATATATATATATATACATATATTCTACATACACACATGTATGTGTGTATGTATGTATGTCAAGAATAGACATACAAATCGAAGGGTATCAGCAAATCGATTCCAAATTTTGCATTTACCTCGCCCAATATATATATATATGTATATATATATGTATAGCGCGTGTGTGTGTGTGTGTGTGTATATATATCCATGCAGATATATAGTTATATATATGTGTACACATACAGAGAAAAAAGATTACAATTTCAGATTAATTTCTTTATGTCTCCCGATTTTTGTGTTATTTGTCTGTCCGACCTAGTGTCACGAAGCGCAAAATAGTAAAAATCTATACAAATTATCCGCATAAGTAGCCCAAATAGCGAAGGACCGCAGCTAACAACTCAATCGCGGATTCAAATTTCAGGTGCGGTAGGGTCTTCAATACGGAGGAGCATATGATCGAAGTTATCCGGCAGCCTTTAAATCCTTACTTTATATGTTCATTTACAAAATATTATGAAGGGCTTTAAGCGTTGAACACAATAGATAGATCCATGATGCATAATGTACAATATGGTTTTTAGTTCAGGAACGCATGCAAACACATTCAGTCTAATTTTATTTTGAGAGTTGGTCCACGATGCATGATGCAAATGCATTAACCAGCTAACTGTGTTCGACGAATACATGCGTCATGACTTGTCCATCCGACCTTGGCGGATTTCCTCATAAAATTTTATCATTATGAATAATGTACTGTACAAAATATTTGTGTCATTTTGTCAAGTCGTTTCCTTACAACCTAATTTCATATTAGTCAGACTCTGTGTTTGAGTTCAGCATGCGAGTATATCGTTAAAAGGGTTGGCATATTTAACTTGTTAATTATGCGAGCTAAATCTAAGAGAGAGAGAGAGTGAGAGGGAGAGAATAGGACTCTGAAGACATGCCCCTAAAATCTTTGACAAAGTGATATTGGCAGATTCGAAGATCAAAGTGTTTTTCTATTTACGCTTATTCTCGCTTGCAATGATGGATATCTAAGATTCGTCCTAAGTCGAATATAAATTTATTTTTATTTATTTATTTTCGTTGTTGTTGTTCTGTGTTATGCCTGTCTAAAAAAGCAAAGGCGCAACTAGAAAAGCATGCTGCGGCCGACGACAAATGTATTTTTGAAAAAAAATCCGGACGCATCAAGAGTAACAGCAAAAGTTTTACTTATAAATAATAAAAATAATAGCAACAACACGAACAACAATGGCATATATATATTAACATATAGGTAAAAATCAGTCGTTTTTTACGTTCACTCTAAATTGTCCGAAGAATTGTTGACAGTATTCCTTCCGCCTACAAAAAAATTCAAATCAAATGGAAGAAGAGTTTTTTTTGTGCATTTTTTCGCTAAAAAGTTGATTAATTTTTGTTCTTTTATTTTCGTGTATTGTTCTACGACATTTTGAATTTTTATTAACTAAATTTTGTTTGAGGTTTCATTAAAACAAAAACACAATATTGTATATAAATGTTGTCTTATCTTTTTAGTCAAAAACAAAAATAAATGCTCTCATAATGAAAAATTTATACAAATCCTTTATTTTTATTTTTTTTGTTTTTTTTAGAATTTATATTTTAAATAATTATTTATTTTATTTTAATCCTGTGTTTATGTTAACATTTGTCGTTCGCCGTTCTAATGATTCATTTAAATAAATCATAACGATTAGTCGTCATCGTTAATTATGCAATTAATTAAAATATTTTTATTATTAATACTTTAAATAGTTTTCAATTTTTCATTTACTTGCTTTCCGTAATGAAAGATTTATACTTTATACATATTTTGTGTGTAACTTTTTCATCTGTAGAGTGTATGCGACGTGTTATGGCGTTCATGTGTGCCTGATTATTTTCAACGGTCTGTTAAACGTGACTTTTTCCGAACATTTTTCAAAAATATTAATTTTTTTCGTTTTACAAAAAGAAAATATTCTTTTTTTTTCGATTTTTTCTCGGTACCACTCACGCTCGCATTTTCTATTAATCTTGAATTGCTTCAGTTCTTGCTAAAAACTAATTGAAAGATGCTTTATAGTACATCTAGTAGGCCGCCGTCGAAAAAAAACAAAAAAAAAAATACCAGAAATATCCTCAGAGCGTAATAAAAAGATCGTTGATTGCTGTTGATCGCTTGAGAAGAGCATGCATGACAAACAGTTGGTTGTAATAATTATCTGATCCAACAACACGCATACGCATATAAAATAATTTTTAACAAATTTTGCTCTTTTCTAATATAAGAGCACATCTCTCTCTCTCTCTATGCCGCTCTATTTCTTTTCGTTTTTTCCCTTTATTTTCGAAGAATCGCATGGTTTTTAGAATTTTTCTTCAAAGATGTGAAGTCTCTAAGATTTATTTTTCTTTTCCGTGTCTTTATTATATTTTAATTTATGCTATTTTTGTTTGTTTGTTTTTATTACACATTTCTGGGAATCTAATAGAGATAATTAGCGGTCGGTACATTTTTTATTATCTATACGAAGTATTCATGTTCACGTGCTTTCTTTAGCATATCAATGAAGAGCAAATAGTCTGCAATGCATTTTTATTTCTCTTTTACAGATATTCGCAAAACCATAGAAATAGATATAAATGATAGACTCTTTAGATACGAATTCTCATAATTTTAAGAAGCGTTGCTGGCCTGATAAGAAGGTATGTATTGAGAAGTTGTTTTGTAATAACAAACAAATAGTCAAAGTTTAAAGGAGGAGAGGCCTGAGGATATCGAGAAATAAACGTACGAATTTTTATTTGCTAAAACCCAAAAGACAAAGTGTTCGACAAGCAAGTAACAGAAAAGAAAGATTTTTCGCCGGCTCTCTCTCTCCCTCTCTCGCTCTGTCTCAGACGCAAGTCTACATACCAATCTGTTGCTTTACAGAGACGAAGAGCGATGAAAGGCAACGCATCCTGATATCGAATGTTCCTCATATAAAAATCCTTCCTCCTATATACTTATGTATATAATGGTAAATGTTTCCGAGAAAGGAATTCTGTCTTCATAGGACGTTCAAATTTCTACATAATTTGGCCGTTTTGAGTTCATGTCTTGCCTATTGTTTTAATTAATTGCTCTTTCGATGCTTGAACTTTACTGTCGTTACCGTTACAAATCTACTAGAAGGCGAGCTTTCTTTGTTGTTTTGCTAATCGAAGGTTTTTGCGCTCTACACCGTTTGTGATCCAAAGGTATATTAAGTTTGCGCGCAAAAGGTCTTCGTTTAAACTCAGCTTTTATTCCACTGCAAAGCTTGTCTAAGATTGCTTGTCCGTCCTGGCATCTACAAGCTGCGTTATATAAGATATTTTTACGAAATTTGGTACACCGACGTCTTTTGCCTTAAGGAGAAGCACTATTGAAAACCCACTTTTTCAAACACTTCCCATATAAGACCTTATTTTCAAAAGTTGTTACATGAATAACTGTATCAAGCGAAGTGGTGTAGGGTATTTAATGGTGGGCTTTGCAATTAAAAAAAATTAAAATGTTATTACTTAAAGATAAATAAATTACAGAAGAAAGCATGGACTTTCCGAGCCAACAAGGTGTCGAAATCGGAATAACGAATAAATTGTATTGACTGCGGGATTTTTTCAGGATTTAAGCAAATCTTCAAACGGATTATCGAAAAGCCTGTTCTTTGCTTGAATGGAAAACTATGTGTACCGCTAAAGACTTAATCTTTTTCCTTTACATCGTTTTAAAAAAAAATATCCGTTTTGTTGAGAATGGACAAAACAGAGTTGCTTTAAGTGATGAAAATATAGTTGACTTAGTTGTCAGCATCAAATAATCAGAAAAACTCTCTTTACAAAACTAAATAATGGAAATATTACAGTAACTTGCCTACCTTGCACCTACAGCCGAAAGAAACAAGATGTAAATGTACACTGTCTTGTCCCCTATACCAAGCCAAAATACTTCTCAGGACATACTGTGTCCATGTAATTGGCTAGCACAAAATCTTCGGTTAAATCCGTCCTTCGATCCATCTGTTCTTTGTTGTCGAAATTCTTCGAAAAATTTAATAAACGATATGATAAAATTAGTGCACCCATAACCACTGACGAGCGATACAAAAATAAACAATGTTTAAAAATGCATTTAAACAGTTTCTCGCAAAATTTTTTCAAATAAAGGAAAGATAAATTACAAAAACACAAATTGTTTACATACGTTTTTATAGTCATCATCAAAAACCATATACTAAATTTGTCATCGCATAAGTAACTCGTAGGTTGGCCGTATATTTTCTTGCGCAGCGTAACATTCTCGATAAATATGTTATGACACATGAGCTTATTTATTATTGCCAAGTGATAATGACATTTAGATTTAGAGGTAAGATTCGCTCTAATAGACATCTTAATATTGATAAATAGTCAGTCGTGCCTGTAATAAAACAAAGGCTGAAGAATCTAAGAGAGACGTGACACTTGACTGTAGGTTTTGGCCGAACTGTAATATAATTTATATGAAATTAAAAGAGAGCCTTTTGTATAAAAAAATATAATTGAATGTCGGATTGACCTTATATTCCAGCAATCGAAATGACAATATCATAATCACAGAATATTCAATAGGACTAGAAAATATTTTGTCAACTGCGTAGGCGATGGGCTTTGAAAAAATTTCTTCAAACTCAAATAATGTTTGTGTTTTGCTATTAATTTTTTTATAATTGTTGAAAGATGTGCATACTGCGTATACCACGTAGCCACAGGCAGCCGCGCATCGATCATAAAGCTATTTGTGGGTATTTGAAGGCCATCTATAGATGATCTTAATAACTGTAGTAACTTGAATGAAGTAATGAATGGATCATAAGCGAGCAATATTTATATGATTAAGAAAGATCTTGCTCCTTTAATCGCTTCTTCAAGAACCGATGTTGGCAAAATCATCGTTGAGTCAACTTCAAGGTATATATCAGAAAGAAGTCATTCAAATACATACGTTGCCGAAAAGAAATTCGAATTCTCGTAGGTAATTATACCCTACAACACATGTGCTCAAGGATTATATTAAGTTTGTGAGGATGTACTTGAGGTGTACCCATCTTTTACTTATGTATACTGCAAGTTAAACACAAGAAAATAAGGCGGACAGATGAACAGACAAGCTTAGATAGATTCAGAAGCAGTTTACAGACTGATACTTTTTGGATTAAATTCGGAAGACTGGCGAGTTTGTGTTCAAGGACGAATGCAAAACATATTATTTTGAAAAGTTGTTGCATGATTAAATAAAAGGCAGCCATTTATGATGGGCCGTGACTAACTACCCTTTTTAGTTGCGTTTGTACTCTATGACAGACGGGAGACGGCAAGCTGAATTTTCGTAGACATAAATTATTATGTAAAAATATGTTGGCTACGATTAGTGAATTAACGCAAAATTTCTTAAATACATTTTTGGTAACAATGAAGACTCTGTCAAGAACACAGGACCAGTCTGTGTAAACGACGAGAAAGTACAAACTCACTCAGACATCCCGAGTAAAGTAATGTATGACGTGTAAGATTACATGCTCATTGCCCACGAGCTGATTATCTCTGGCATAAATATGCACATTAACATTTTATGCGAATGCATTAATTTTTTGAATGTATTTAATGGGTAATAACTAAAGACTTTATTAAACATAAGATAAAATATAAAATTCTCAATTTTCTTATGAAAGGAAACTCAGTTGTTGTAGATCAAGATTATGCCATTTCCATAGAGACGCAATTAATAAATTGAAATTAAAATTGGAAACTGAAATTTTGATAATTTCTTTTTTTTTCTGATTCTTCGTTCGGATTAGTTGTTTTTTTCGTTGTTGTTTCTTAGTATGCAGACACCTTGTCGTTTTTCTTAGCTATTTCGTACGTTCAATTAAAATATTTCATAATGAAATCTCGTTTCTTGTAATCCGGGCAAAGACACCAAGAACCACTTGTTGAAATCGTTCTTTTTCTTTTTGGCAAACAGACCCACTTACATATTTTGTTGTTGGTTGTTGTTCATAATTGCCGATTGAAAATAATTTTTTTGTAATTGCCTGAGAGTTTTCGTGCTTGAGAGCTTTTGCGGTCTTCTTTTCTTTTCGGATGAGGAGTGAGTGTTGACTGTTTGCCAAAAATTTTAAATATTGAAATACGAAATAATGCCAAAAATATGTAATTAAGTAATTTGTTCGATTTTACATTAAAAATAATTCATTTAATAGGCTTCGCTGCTCTGCTTCATATGTATTGTAAACGAGAAAGAAATGAAGTGCAATGATTTTTGCTTAGTTATAACCCACTTGGTTAAACAGACTCTCGTCTTCCGATTTCTTTAAAAAAATGTGGATGTCACCAAATTATTATCCAAACGTTCCTAAATCTTCAGTAGTAATTTAGTTTAAACTCAATGCTTTAAATTCGTCGGCTTTAAAATTGAGCTGAGCTAGCGTCTTCACTAGCAAGATCATTAGTGTCATCCAAGGAAGTACCACTTGTTACGCTTGATTGATTTCGCAGACATTATTTTTCTAATATTTGTACAAACATTATGAGCAGAAATAAAATTTTCCTTTTTAATGTGTACGAACAAGTATGTAGGTATAAGCTTTTATTAATTAATCTTTCCCGGGACTTATTCTTAAAGAACCCATTTCCAAATTCAATTCTTTTAAAATATCGTTCGATGCAGGCCCCTTTTGCGTTAAATTTGCTATGATCTGTTGTATTTCAGGACACCCTAAGCAGGCGTTACGTATAGCCAATACACTCCATTCTTTTATCACTAAAAAAATTATAACACGGGATACAATAAATTTTCAAATTAGGGAATTTGTGTGTCTTTAACTCACAAGGATTACGGGCATCCATATTAGTGCATTCCAATAAAACGGGCATTAATTGTGTATCGCGGCAATAAGTCTGATTGATTGAATTTTTGTATAATAAATTCGCAATACAGCGGACTAGCAAGGTTTTCAATTCATACGTAATTTCGCATTGGTAATCACGCGATACCTTTGAAGACGGCGCCACTTCTTCCAATTTGTTAAGAGGTTTATATAAATCATTTGAACGTTCTTTGCTGAGAATAACCAAAGCCCTTAATAAACTGCTGATATTTAAAAACAATGAATGATCTACACTATAGAATTCTGCGTAATTCTCCGAGCCACTAGCCGAGGCAATGCATTTCAACAAATTGTAGACTTCTCGAGGTTTTATATTATCGACCTCTTGTATAGATGATACTCTTAATAAGCAATCGGACTTCATTTTAAATTGTTTCGATATATCTTGCAAGAGAAAACTGTGAACTAAACCATTCGGACTGTCTTGTTTCAGATAATTGTGCAGATAATCTAAAAAAGATAGACGTTCTTCGACAGCCATCTGAGAATAAAATCTTACTGTAGACCGTGCGTCCATTACTAAAAAATCTTCAAATATAAAATGTAAGAACTCAATAGGTAAGGAACATTTTTGTTCTATCATGTTTTGCCATATAGCGACACAAGCTTTAAGGATTTTCCCTTTTTCGGCTAATGGTAATTTCAAGATATTATATATAATCATTAAACGTATATCAGTGCTAGGATCTAAAGGCTGTCTTTTGTTATTGCATTGCTGAAGAATATCATCGCCATACAACTGCCATAAAAGTTCCTGAGTCTTTTTATTGTTAACTACGCTGTTGGCCATTAACTGCCAAGCCATTAATTGTAAGCGCTTGTAAAAATCATTATCACTCTTCAGCTCCTCCTCAGAAAATAATAGAAGTCTTAGGTATTCCTGTAAGTTTTTGTCTCCAATAATTTCTATTTGGCAGTCAGCGCCGCAAGCGCATAAATTTCTTAAAGTTTTCAAATTATTTAAGGCAGCTTCCCAATTACTCTGGTTAATGCGCTCTAAAGGCAGGAGATTTCCCACAATTGCGTGAACATCTTTGACGGATTCGCTGAAAACAAAAATATTGAAAACATGAAGAATTTTATAGAAACCTTTAATTTTACCACATTTTCACAGCTGCTACTTTTTGCTAGATGTAAATAATCGCAAGGTATTATTAACATTTGTTTAAACAGTGTGGAAAAAGAACCACATACGAGGGTTTTTAAAAATGTGTAGAGATATTTTTCTGCTGCAGTGAGTAACTTCTTTTTTCTGGTTGTTATAAATTTTGGGCACAACATCTTGTACTGGTTCTTCCTCTTCATCTACTGTTTTTCAGCAAATTGATAATCGAAAATTCACTGGGATATGTACTTTGTACTGGTTCAATAATCAATGAAGAATAAAATATAAGTCTCTTGCACTTCACTCATTGTTGTAAAATTTCGTATTGATATATTTTTGCATCGTAGTATTTGTTTAAGAAATAGAGTAGAAAAGTAGACAAGCAAACAGCTGACTATGAATAAAATTTGTTAAATAATTTTATTCTTAGGCAACATGGACACATAAGCCACAAATTTATTGGCCGGTTCATCTTAACTCAACATCTAAAAAAAATAAATTCCTAGGTAACCAATTTTTATATGTTTACAATGCCTCGTTCTTATGAGAAGCGAAAAGTGGAGAGAAAACAAAAACGCTGTGAAGCCATTATACAAAAAGAGTGTCACGTCCAGGCACAAAAAGAATCATCAAAATACTTGGCGATACTAAACGCCGGCCTAGCGACGGGTCTCACGGAAGAGCTAGTTTTGCTTACCGCCGAACAATACGGGAAAGTGGCAAAACTTCTAATGTTACCCAACAAGTCCTATTGTTTTTTAGAGTGCATGAGCCAAGAAGATGCTGAGTTAATATTTGGTAACATGCATGGTAGAGCCAATATTGGGCAAAATGAAACTGTTATATACATGAGTTACTTTCAACAATTACCTGCTCTAGGAGTTGACACGTGGTCAAAATCTTTGCCAAAAGGCCTGGTATTAATTAAAGATTTCATTAGTGAGGAAGATGAACTCGCTATTTTAGAAGCTGTTGATATGGAATCTGTAACTGATGATGCACTGAAACATCGTAAAGTTAAACATTTCGGTTATGAATTTCTGTATGGCGTAAACAATGTAGACGTAAAGCAACCCTTAGACCGAAAGATACCCAAGGAGTGCAAAAAGTTGTGGGTCAAACTGGCCGCAGTAAATGAGCGGGAGTATTACAATTTTGAGTGGCTCGTACCCGACCAATTAACGGTGAATGCTTACGAGCCCGGACAAGGCATACCGCCACATGTTGACACGCATAGCGTTTTCTTGGATCCGATACTATCTTTGTCCTTAAAAAGCGATGTAGTCATGGATTTTCGGAATGGTGCGCAAAAAGTATCTGTGATCCTGCCACGCCGTTCGTTGTTAATAATGTCGGGAGAATCAAGATTTAATTGGACTCACGGTATAACGCCTCGTTTGATGGATGTTATAACAACAACAAAGGGAAATCTTACTGTAAAGAGAAGAAAACAAAGAATTTCACTAACGTTTAGAAAACTGCGAAAAGGTGCTTGCAATTGTGATTTTCCTCTTTTTTGTGACAGCAAACGTAGTGCTATAATAAAAGACAGCAAAGAAATCATACAACAAGAAAAGGCTGTACAACTTGAAGAATTTAATGTGCACAGTGTTTATGAGCAAATAGCAGAGCATTTCAATGAAACCCGTCATACTCCATGGCCGAAAGTTACGGAATTTCTTCATAGCTTTCCACAGGGCTCAGTGTTACTTGACGTAGGATGCGGTAATGGTAAATATTTAGATTGCAATTCAAACATTTTAAACGTCGGTTGTGATCGCAGCCGAGGTTTGCTGCAGGTGTGTGAAAGTTTACACTACAACATTTTACGTTGTGACTGCCTGCAATTGCCTATACGATGCAGAAGCATAGATGGATGCATTAGTATTGCTGTTATACATCACTTGTCTACTGCAGAAAGACGTTTGAAAAGTTTGCAAGAACTGTTGCGAGTGTTAAGACCATCGGGGAAGGCTTTGATTTATGTCTGGGCTAAAAATCAAAGCAGTGATAATAAGAAGTCAAGTTACCTAAGGCAAAATAAAGCTTTAAATAAGGAAAAGACTACCGCCGAACAACAAAGGCAAGAGACTTTAAAGCATTTGGAAGAAAAAGCAAAGCAATCACCCGTTGTTTTGCCGATACATACGAATCGCACTGAATTCTTGGAACAAGACGTCCTAGTGCCCTGGAAGCTAAAATCCAAAGAAACTCAAAAGAATACAGATACTTTCTTACGTTACTACCACGTTTTCGAAAAAGAGGAGCTGGAAAATTTAGTCAAACAAATTGAGGGAGTGACTATATTGAGTAGTTATTATGATCAGGGCAATCATTGTGTTATAATTGAAAAAATTGCAAATGAAGAAACCGCTGGCAAGACAATAAAAACAGTCCTTTAATTTTCTAACAAATTTTAGAAAACACTTTTATAAACCCTATTATTTTCGTCATTTTCATTTTAAGTCTAATATACAAACATTGGAGGAGGTGAATTTAAATTTGCATGCAAGCGATAATATTAACTTTCCGCTCGTCCTAGTTCTTTACCATGGAGAAGTGTTTTGCTCACCTGTCCACCAGTCTCTTTCTTCTGGCGAACAAATAAGGGTACGTAGTACTTCGCTTTCATTAATTTGGAGAAATAACTTTATATCCATGACCAATGTTTTATTGCGTTCATCAAATGCTCTCGACGCTAAGAACAGAACATCGAAGGTAACATAAACCATACATAAATAAGTCGTAGTATGTAAATATAATTCTTAATTTGCGACGATAGCTACAGAGTCATACTGCAACTGATGGATTGGCAATCCATCATTGGGCATCCACAAAGCTGTAACGATCTATATACGGACAGCTCTACTGCCGCACGGTTTGTGAAGCGGTGGCGTTATTGCGTGAGCTTCTTAAAATCGCGCCCTAGATGTGTAAACCCTATACCGATGAAGTGTCAAATGGTTTAACCAAAAAACAGAAAACAAATTTGGAAATGTGTTAATGTATTTATCAAACATAGTGAACTTGACATTACACACGCTTGCATATGTCAAGCACGTGATTATTTAAATTTAAAGCTTATCTCTATTGGTAAGACAAACATTTAACTTTACATTCTTCATCTAACTGAGGCAATCTCTTACCATATTATCCGTAGTTTTAAAAAAGTTTTAAGTTCACTTTTTTCTAGTTTAATTAATTTAATTATCACACAATTAGAAAAAGTTTTGAACTGTATTCTTGTACATACGTACTTATAAGCTGAAGGGGGAAATGCCCAATTTTATGAAAACGATGGGTTTCACAAATTTGGTCCATCACTAATATCCGGAAGGGAATTCTTTGTAAGTCAGCATGTATGAAGCGTAATCACAGAATACTTCATGTCAAATCTCCGTCGATAATAGTACAGCAGTTTTCAATAAATAAAAGTTTTGACTGACTTATGCTATTACAACTCATGGAGTGCATGTTTATGTTGAAAGGAATTGAAAAAAAATAAATACAATAAAAAAGCAAAGTCCTTCCTCTCTGCACACACACGTAATTACCATAAATTATTTTATTATCATGGTCCACTATCCATAAGTTGAAAGCATATTCATACTTTTATCTTGCACGTCAAGTCCGCGGATGGACTGACATCAGCGATTTATTCATAAAGTTGTGTAACAGATCAATAAGCTTGGAAAATTGGTTATACCCTACCTTTTGCCTCTCTTGCTTTATCTTCAACAAGCATGCGTATAATTAAGAAAAGAAAAGATAAAAGATGTGAACCGATTAAGATTTATTAGGCCTTTTTATGAATGTAGTAAATATGAATACTGCCATTAGGTGACACGCCTCAACCATATCTACCTTCATTGATCATTACAAAAACAGAAGTAAAAATAATTAATGGTTTTGGTATCCAAGGATTCTCCAAAGATTTTGAGTCTACAATGGGTATCCAAGGTTCGTCTTGGATCGTAAGCAGGTCTTTCTCTTGTTCAATATCAAAATTGAACTTTTATATTCTAAGGCAATAATTTTTTTTTTTTTTGTACCTTTGCGTGCATTCCGCAAATACAGCGAAATATTTCAATTGTAAAAGTTTAAAAAAGTAATAAACAGCCACCGGACAATTAAAATTTATAAATTATAGAAAATGCCGTAAAAGAAATTATCACAAGAATTTTTTATATATGTATATATATCTGTCAATTGTTTAATTGAATGTTTTTTTTTTTGAGTAAAATTGCATAATGGTATGAAAATTCAAATTAAATTGCAGCTTTTTGTATCTGCCACCAAAAAATGGGGATATGGTTGATTGGTCCCCGCGTTCAACTTTGGTTATAATGAACACAGGATTAAGAACATATTAAAGCTTTTAACTTCAATACGAATAACAGATAAGAAGTTTGATTCGGCGGGGACCGAGTCTCCCACACCCACCGCATTCTACTCCCCAATTTCTTTTATTTGATACCCATATCACCGGTATTATGAAAAAAAGATTAATTGCGGTCTCTACCAAATCCGTTTTAGAATTAACTCATTTTTAGACAGATAATAAATCTTCATTTGAGGGATGTACAAAATAGTTTTAAACGTTGTGTCTAGTTTGCGTTATGATAAATAAACATATTAACATTAAACATTAAAAAATTAAAAAAATAAAATCTAATCAGTTGTAACTTTGTGTGGGCATGGCCGATTTTTCATTTTTTGCACCTAAACAGTAGAGTGTTTCGTAAAGTAGATGTGGAAAAGCCCACAAATTTTTGTTAAGAAAAACGGAGATGCGTTCAGCTTATGCGCCACTGCGGTCTTCTACTCTGACCAATTTGGCCCATTCTCAATGCCAACCTGCGTCCAAAAACTTCAAACGTTTCTACCAAGTTTGACGTCGGTATCTTCATTTTTGCGATAAGGAGACAACCAAACCACACCGATGTACAGACGGACAGACGTGGCTGAATCAGTTCAGAATTTCACACTGGTCACGAATACAGATAGTTTACAGAATCTCTGAAGATTCCTCTTGGGTGTTGCATACATTATGAAAAAAAACAAAATGTTACTGTGGTGGGTATAAAAATATGAAACCGAACTGTCGTACAAATTGCGCAGATAATGCTGCATCTGCTGCATAGAGAAGTATTATGCAGGGTTATAATCTCTTTATTTGAAGTGGTTGCTCTAGCAATAACAACTAAATATCGCGGACATCACGACGTGGTGGATTGACAGTTTTTCTACAATCTCGTTGATATGGGTGTCAAATGAAAGGACTTTGAAAACAGACATACGTTAGACGGGATAAGGATGATGGGTATAAAGTAGATTTGGCCGCGGCCGAATATAATTTTCTTAGTTATTTGGATTTCTGGCGTATTTTAAAAGCGAAATTACTTTCGACTGAGTTGACAAATGACAGGAATGTCTGGTGACTAAGTAGGGGTATGGCGAGCTGTACAGTCCTGTTTTCTCTTTCAATTTTGCGATACACGAAAATATACATAGCGAATAAAGAGGGTTGTGAACTTTGCTATGACCAATGGCACACAACCTGTTTACAGTAATAAAAATCGTCGTTGCATTAATTTAAAATGACTTCCGATTGAAATAAGTGAACGAATAATGACAAAAAATTACATTTTGGATTATTCCAAACTAAGTGGTTCCATGACATGAAAACATAATGCTTTGTTAAATATTTGCATGCAAATTAAGTGTAATTGTCCTCTCAGAGAAAAATTCTTAGAGTGCGTTCTTTTTCGACGTCTACACTGACACGTGTGCTATTTCGTTATCTATAATCGTTAAGCATGTGTTTGTTTATAAGTGCATGCAAACCGTACAAACCATTTAACCGTAAGTTTTACCTCAAAAGGTAATATTCTTTCTTTTGTTTAGGAAACAAAAAATGTATTCCCCAGTGAAATAAATAAAATATAAAACAAGTTGTGTGGCAAACGCTTAAAGCTCGATGCTCGTTATAATAAAATCCATTTAAACAGTTTACGATAAATTATTTTAAACTTTTATTTAAGATTTTTTCTTTCAATTGTGTTATTATTATGTTATTTGTTGTTAATGATTTTAATTTTAGTTTTTATATAATAATGGCAATAAATCCTTAAACTTTTAATTACATTTAATTGAAAAATGATATTTTATTTTTAATTAACATTAAAATGAATGCACATTAATTACCATTAATTAACACAATTATAATAATTAATAAATATCTGTCTCTTATTAAATGCAAACGGAAAAAACAAACACGAAAAAAAGAATCCAAAGCCATTCTCAAAGTACCAATCGGCACTTGCGAGCACATTAAAAACCAGGAAAAAAATTGTGTTCGGCCACAGCCGAATGTTTTATACCCATTAGCATTACTCGTCGTACACCGTCGTGACGTCCGCGATGTTTAAGTTGGGATTAAAACACTTAGCTTGTAGCGTTGCAGTCTCCAAGTCCTTCTATTTAATATACAATGCCGAGAAAAAACGAATCCACCAACGTTATGGCGTCCACCCATATTTATTTTAGAATCAACACAAATGATGTTCAATGTTCTGTCTTGTTTGTCTTATGAGTAAGAAGCAGAAAACATCAAAAAAGTCAAAAAATAAAAATTTGATTGCTTATAATTTTGTATAGGCGTGGCTGTTTTTCCCTTCTTTGTGCAGGCGGTGCAAGACTATCTAGAGAACATAAATGCAAATTTTTATCGTTGTGTCTGTTGTGGTTTATATGTAAGGAACAAAAAGCAGAAATGGAGTTGGTTTCAGGTTATATTTAACTGTGATCGTGTCCTTCGACCGATTTGCCTCATTTTCAATGCCATCTTGCGTGCAATATCTTCTAGTGTTTCTAGCGAGTTTGAAGCCGGTGGCTGCATTGTTGCGATCTGCGCTTGAGTAGCCGAGTAGACAAGAACCGCGTCTGCAAAGTCAATGTTCGCGCCTTCAAATCTGAAGTGCGGTAGACTTTTCTTTGGTCGTAACTATAGTATGTGCTCAGTCGGTAAAGGCATAACACTTACTTCTGGGACACAAACCCATTAGGTTGAGGTCATCTCCTATATCGTGGAATACTGTGGCTGTGGCCACTACCTCCCTATCTCTCTCTCCCTGTCTCTTTCCTCTTTTCTTTCTGCTGATCATTGTATTACACGAATAGGGGACATGCCCTGGGTGATTGGTCATTTAAAGAAAAAGAAATCAGAAGAATGTTTACCACAGCCATTACACATACAGACAGAGGAATGGACGTGCGTGTTTCCCGCAGACTTTGATGCTGATCAGGAAGAACGTTATGAAGGTTCCCTCTGGGTGTTGCAAACGTTTTGACAAAATAATCCTTCGGCGATGGATATAACAAAAGTAAAATATAGCTACATGCATATACAACATAGTTATAAAAAAAAAGTTTTTTTGGTGCCTTCAGCAAATACGTCCTTAGTCAAGATAAAATGTTAAGTGTAGTTAGTTAGCTACATCTCGGTCAGTCAATTTGTCAAAAGCTTGATGGCGAAACTTATCTATTGTTGGAAATGTCGACTTGTCCATATCCGTTGGTCTACCGATCTATTTATTATTGGTATTCTCGAAATAACAAGATTGACGACAAAAAGAAGAAGACGACAGGGAAGAAACTATATGCGTTTCGAGACATTGGCTTTTCGATCCCAGGCACGACTCGAAGTGGTCAAACGATTTGAAATTTATTTTTGAATAGCTCTCTATTTGTCAGAGAAATTCCATGGTAGGACGAAAAATGATTCTAATCGTCTCCGGGACGTCTAAGACTCGCTTTACACTGGGACCAATTGCCTTAGTTGGATAAAAAAAATTGTTTTTTCTGAATCGATTCAAACTTATCTGTCCCACTGTCTATCCTGTTTTCTTGTGTTCAATCTAGAGGTCGCATCTTTTGGGAAATTTTGATGACATTTAGTAAAGAGACTTCTTTTAGTCCAAGGGCCTAAAGCACTTAAAAATTTTCAAAAGACATTACGTGAATAACTGTAGGGTGTTTAATAATGGGCTTATAGTGTTTTTAGTTTTTTTTTTAGTTGGCTTACATGAATATAAAAAAACTAATCCATACAAATAATTACATATGCATTCGACATTTATTGTTAATTTATTGGACCATGAATTGACAATTCCCTTATTTTACTGTAAACTGAACTAGGATAGACGGATGTAATAAATGTAAGATTGGGCCTTTTAGCTATGAATGGATTTCATAATCTAAATATATAGGATTTTAATTATTATTGTTGTTACAAGTTTTTTTTTTTGTAGGGTTTAAGCGAATTGTTTTGAAAATTCTTGATTTAAATTTAAGTAAGAAATAGTGGTTGAAGAGAAAAGATAAAGATTTTATTTTAATATTGATTATTTTTTTCTTTTTATCTAGAATTATTTGTAGTTGTAATATATGTGTAAAGGTGTATAATACAAAAAATACAATTACATTTATTTCATAGCATATTTATATATATATATTATTTATTTATTATTTATTCTATTTATTTATTTTATTTATAAAGATTCTGTCCTTTTCAACGTTTTGTTTCTATATATATTCATTTTTCATATATTTATTTAGTTAAAGTTTAAAAACCATTTTAGTATTTCAATTAAAATTCGAAAATATATCTTAAAAATATTTATACTTAAATTATTTTTTATTTATAGTTAGATTTTTAGTTGATTTTGAGGGTTTTTAGTAAAGCTTACACCATTGTACCATCGGGCTGGGGGATGTGAAAAGATATTTATTTACAAAGAGAATCTGAGTCGAAATAAGAAAAAGGTTCTATTCTGAGCCAAATCTTTGAACACTCATCGCTACCTTTCGATGCAAGATTTAAATGCTGAAAGCGAGGATTCATTCACCCGATATATTGACCGTACCTTGTGATGTGTCTGTTGAATATTGTCCAAATCATATTTTAAGATTTTGTAATACCTTCAACACAAAGACTAGGTGTGGCCATTTTTTTTTGTATTTAGAAGTATTTTTCAGTTAACGAATTGCAAACTAAGGTCATATGGCTCTTTGGTAATTGTAGACGAAACTTTAGGCAAATTAGCTGATTTCTGAACCTGGCGCGCAGTTCTGAACTCAAAGTTCTAGAATTTTGATGGTTGCATTTAAAGAAAGCAAACTGTAATAGCTCGTTTTTTCTAATTGTTGCCGGGTCTTGAGTTTCTGGAACTAAATCCAATGGAAGTGAAAAACGAAAAAACAAGAATTAAAAAACAAGAGAGAAATATGTATTCGGCGAAGCTGTATCTTGCATGCCCACCACCATGCTTTTCGCGTTCTACTCTCAAAGTGCTTTTATTCGAGGCCCATATCGCTCGTATTATTAAGAAAAAATTAATCGCGGTATCTAACATTTTAAAAGTAACCCATTTTAGACATATAATATATCTTCATTTGAGGAGTGTGCAATATAGTTTTAAACATTCTGTCTTGTTTGCCTTATGATAAGTAAGCATAAAACTTTAAAAAGGAAAAAATACAATTAAATTATTCGTAACTTTGTGTGGGCGTGAGAGTGGTGTGGTAGAGAGTAGAGTGTTTCGCAACATAAATGCCGGAAATTTCGGACTTCTCACTTTAATAATTTCCAAGTAACGAGCAAAAATCCAAAAATTGTTGTTCATAAACACTGAGTTGCGTTCAGTTTACGTTCCACTGCGCGCTTCTGCTCCGACCAATTTGGCCCATTTTCAATACGAATCTGCGTGCAGAAACTTCCAATGTTTCTACCAAACTTGAAGTCGATACAGACACACACAGACACCCAGGGGGACAGACACGGCTAAATGAACTCAGAATTTCATGCTCATCAAGAATATATACGCTTTAAAGGGTCTCTGAAGCATCCTTTCTGTATTGATTGCTTGTATTGATCAGCTTAATTGCTTGAGTTCTTGTTGGCAGCTTTCGGTAGGACTGGTTTCGTGTGTGTGGATCAAATCGTAACACACTCATAGCCTTTTGTATTCTCTCTCTCTCTCTCCCTCTCTTGGCTGAAAATTCGTTAATATTACAGACATCCAGTAATATTCAACACTGTTACAACTCTGGTTTTTGTAATTCTTATTATATCCATAACTTATTCCAAGTTAACGTCGATAGAAACGAAAAGCCTACGTGTGAAGGGTCAATTAATTTAATCTGTTTCAAAAATTAATTAAAAAGCCGTGTCTACTTTGAACAGTGAATAGTATGTGGTCTTTTTTATTGCCTACATTAAGGATTATAAACTAAATTATTTCATTGCCTGTTGTAAAATGTAAAATATGCAAAGATAGTGCAACGTCATGAAAGTATTTATGGATATATCGTTTCTGCAATCGGCTACTGAAGCATGATTTTCTATTTGTGGATATCGTTTTGCTGTTGATTTTATTATTAATTTAGTTGATTATGAACATACATTATACTCTTTAAAGAAACTCGTGCAAGTGCTGATGTCTATCTTCCTAAGGGCAAAAGGGCAGGCCGACTGATAACTGCCACTTTAATTATTTGTGCGTCAGTTTCGCAACGTTTGCAGTCGTAACTTACGGTCTAACCAACAACGGCGATGGTTGCAAGTTTTACGTCTTTATAACATCTCTAAACATCTTCACAACACATAATATATTAGAGTTTTTTGGGAAAATTAAACTTATTGAGGTATTAATTAGTCACTGTAAGTTTTCATGTTGAACGAATGAACATAATTATGTCAAAAATTGTCCGAATCGCTTTTTTACTTATACGAAAGCTTTGGCAAAGTTCTCTCGTAGCCTGTTTGAAAATTTTATGACTTAAAACTGCAGATGGCAGCACTTGTTCACGAAAGCTGGGAGATACTTTTGTGTACGTATTCATCAAATCATTAAAAGGGACCTATATACGAGAGCTCTGCACCATAATTTGTCACGGTGCAGTTTTGGGCAGTGACTCTACCTAAGTGTAGGGCTTATCTCTTATCGTATTTGCATAGCGATAAGAACGGCCAAGAATAGTAAACTCTGATGAAAACACCGATCAACATCAACGAAGGATGCTGCACGATCTACGAGAGACAGGAGAGTCTATAAAGACGTTCACAGAACATGTTTCGTCACATACACATTCACGAGATAGTTGACCTTCCGTTGGATGCCACATTTGCTCACATGTCAACCGGTTCGAAGAAAAAGTTGTTTCTTCGGCACGAAAAGTAATACCGATTGTTTTCTAGGATAGCCATGAAGCTATCTTGACCAATTATCTTGAAAAAGGGAAACCATTGCCTTTAACGCATTATGCATTATTTATACTTAAGCAGTTAAAGGAAAAGTTTGCGGGCAAACAATTGCAGAAAAAAAATTTCTTTTCATCAGCACAATGAGCTGGCTCATACTTTTGGCCTTGGCATGTCGGAAGTTTAGATTTTAAGGGCTTGCTTGTGTTGACTACCCTTGTTGCTTAACAAATCTAGCCGCAAGCAACCTTTTTTCTATTCCCCAAACCTAAAAATTGCATTCGAACGATACAGAGACTTTCGTCAAATCAAAAGTTCAGCAGCTCCAATGATAATTTTTTGACAGGGAACTCATCTCGAGTACTAGCTGGGAGAATTGTGTACTTGAAATAAATTTAAAGGACGATGACTTTGTTGTTTAGGTAGGAAATTTTTTGTATATAACTATACAAAGAAATATTTAAAATAAATAATTTCAGCGCAGCCTTTTTGTACCCCACACCATTTGCGATTGAAAGGTATATTAAGTTTGCAGCGATGTATGCAACACCTACAAGGAGCTGAGATAATCCAACTTTTTATTATACTCATCGATTCAGAAAATGATTGTGGTGTGTGTGCTATTGAAAATGGTTCTGATTCGACCATTTTTTCAGACTCGTTTTCATATAACGCTTTATTTCAAAAAGTTCTTGTATGAACGTGGTGGTGGTAGGATGGTGTTGGGCATTCAATGGCCATGGCCTACTACTACTACAGTGTTTTTACTTGTTTTATCGTCACTAATCGCTGCTTTGCGTATTGCAGGTTGGATGCGGATGACTAGATGGTTAAACTCGTCTTTATTTCTTGTTCATTTTCGATACTGTGATGGGAGATAACGAGAGCAACCATCGTCGGTGGTTTAACCTCTGAACGTAAAACCGGCTATTATTAATTCTCTCACTGCTAAGTGCTTTCAAAATAATTTTCTTCGGTATTTACGAACATATTTAATTCGGACAAGATAGTGGAACAAATTAAAGTTTATCTTCCAATAGCATTACCGGATCGATACTCGTTAATACCCCAGCAGCTTAAGAATTGCGCTCTATTCGCTAAAAAAGCGGAACTTTATATGTGACTCACAGAAAGAAATTTTCTACGTTGGCGTATGGCGTGAAAACGTCGAGCTTCGTTTGGCTACAGTTTGATTGCCTGTACACTATTAGTTATAATATTTATTTCTTTTCAGATTCAACGCAATTATCTTTTATCCCTAAGTATTCATTAGATTTAGTGTTGGGCGTTGTTGATTTTATTGCAAACCTATCTATCTGCAGTGATCTAAAACGAACAGAGTGTCCCTTACTTGCTAATACCATTGATATGCTTCTTCTTATATATATATATATATATATATATATATATATATGTTGGCCCAATTATTTTCTTTTTTTCTTTTTGTTTTACTTAAATAACATTTTCAATATAATTGTGCGACTGCCTCGCATTAATTACATCTACACTTAAGGATATTACAAAATAATTTTACTTAAAATATATAAATGTTTATAAGTTTGCTTTTGTTTTTTTTTTTAACATATTAAAGCTTCTTTGTTTAGAGTTTCTTTGTAGGTTTTAGTTTATTTATTTTTTTATTTTAGAAACCGAAACATTTACTTAAAATTTTGGCCAAGTATAGCTTTTAGAGACATTGAAGAAGATCAGGTAATTCAAGATACATATATATATTTTCATACCTCTTTGTGTTGCTTCGCTTAAAAGATGGTGGAGATGGTGGTTATGATGGTTGGTTGATGGTCTGCGGTTAAATCTTAAATAAACGTTTCGGCAACCATTTGTTACAAATATTCGGGTGGTGGTGGTTTTTCATCGGGTGGCGATGGACCCGACACCGAAACCAATGGTAAATTGCTGATCTTCGGTGTTAAGCATTTCAATTTTATCGCTTTTGGACTATTGTCTTGTGCTTGGGGTTGAGGTGTTAGGGCCGGTGATGCTGTCGATGAAGGCTGTTGTGTTAAGATAGGTGATCGACAGATGTTGTTATTGTTAGTTAATGGGTTAATATTATTGTAATTGCTATTTTTTGGATTCGTGGTAGTATTATCTATAGGTGTGAGGACTAACTCTTCGACCGTATCAGCCGAATCGTGGGAAGTCGAATTTATTGACGCTGTATTAGCTAAACTTATCGAAGGAGCTATTGTTGTTACATTGTTATGTTGTTCATTTTGTTGCGGTTGCTGCTGTTGTCGTTGTTGCTGCTGCTGCCTCTGCTGTTGTCTCTCCATGTCTCTTATATGTGGTGGAGGGGTTTCTATAGATATACTACCTACGATGCGATTGGAGGTTGTTACAGCAGCAGAATGGCCCAACACTGTCGTGGCAGCCAGTAATTTTTCAACATTACTCTTTAAAGCCGCTATCGGATGATTTTCAACACTCTTTGAACACTCTTGCAATTCTATAGCATACTCATTTTGGCCATCGGAATCGTTGCCGCCGTCATTGTTATCATCAGTTTGCCATTGACGTTTTTCCGAAAAACTTTTCTGTTTAAGAAAAACAAATGTATGCACTTATCGATAGTAAAAATATGTTTATGCGATTTTCCTTTAGAAGTAGAGTGAGTGAGGAGGAAGAATAGCAACAGATATAGCATTCGATATTTTATGCCGATATTGAAAATGCCGAATGAAAAGTAAGTTTAAAGTTTTTTTTCTAGAGGACGTGGTTCAGAGATATTTAATCTCAAGCAACATCTAAAGCTTTACTTAGAGAACAATAGTAATTTCTCATATTCAGTAGTTGTTAATGGTAAATAGTAATTTGTTTTATATGAAAGATATTTTCTTTCGACTTTAGAAAAATTTATTAATAGCGAGCGAGTGAGGAGTTTGGGTAAACGTTTTCCGAAGGTTGACTTGGCTATAAATTTGTTTCCACAGTCTTTTACAAGAATATTATGAAACAGTGTAAAGATATTTAAGAGGACTTTTTTTGATGACAAGAATTTAGCTAACGGACAAAAGTATCTAAAAGTTCCATTTTTAAATTTAAATTAAATTATGGTTATGAAATAAAATGGAGCTCAAATATTTTAAACTTACGAAAGGCTTTTCCGGAATTTTTTTGTAGTTTTTGGAGACTGCGATTAACCTGAAATGCTCAATTTTCAAACGGTTATCATTCTTTAAGCAGCTTTCGGGTGGGGCACCAGAGAGCTGGTGCGAGCGGGAGTAGTTTTTTAAAGATCATTTGAAAATATTTTCTATTCGTCTCCCTGAATCAGAATGAGAAGTGGTTTTGTAAAGTGCGCAAAGTTTCCTAGACTTGCGTTTTTACGCCCACTTACTTATACTATAAGAATATCAACCTTCTTGCTTTTACAGTTTTTAATCTTATGCTAGGCTTTGACAAGCCTAGGGATCTTTGACATTATACATAAAACGAAACTTTGGTGCCCTATGTGTACTCTCCGGGAAGCGATTCTCAAACCATTTTTGATAAGCTTTTGAAAGATCAAAAACTAAGATGTTTTAAAGCTGTGGTTTTTATTGAAATGGCGCTATACGGTGGTCTACAGTTTTATCCTCTATGTATGGTAGGCATACAAATGTTAGATAACGGTTTGTAAGGGTACTTCAAATAATATTTTTCTCGCCTTTTGAGAATGTGAGAAGAAAGGATAGTTTCTGGAAAGTTATTTTTTATTCTTGTTACACACGTAATGCTAATCAAGTAAAATATGAATGAGAAGAATTATATAGGAAAGCGTGAAGATTTATGAGAAGAAGAAATTTCTCGAATTGTTAATGAAAACAGTATACAATACTGCGTTCATCATACGATCATACGTACCATTAAGAAATATATATAACTTACCTTTCTACCATTATCCGTAATATTTTCAGCACTTTTTGCCTTGCGACATAATACACTTTGCGAGCCGTGCCTACGCAAAAATTCTATTGAATCAAAACCCCTACCTTCAGATGAGACAAATATTGCTGAATTAATGCGACTGCGTGTGATACGCTCAGATATGGAGGCTGAATGCTCCTCCGGAAAAAAGTGGAAGTGCTGAAATCAAGAATAAGAAGAACCCATACAAGAGAAGAAAGAGCGCATAGAAACGAGAACGGGAGCGCACGCGTAATAGTGAGGAAAAATAAAGAAAGAAAGAAAGAAAAGAGAACAAGAGAAATGCAAAACATACAATTTTAAAATATCACCAAGTGTTTATGTCACTTATGTGCACACTTTTTGAATGAAACAGCTAAAAAAGAACATTAAAAATGCTTACACGACTACTACTACAGTGTAGTGGTTGATAGGCGGCGAGTGCGCCGCATTCGCTACTATCGAACTGAATTTGCCACACAGCCAACCAACATAATGTGGAATTGACACACACAATAGGTATGAAAAATACGAAAAAAAAAGATACGGTAAACAAATTGAAATACACATTAAACTTTATGTCTTGACGCTAAGATAATAAAAACAATAGATTGTGATGGAGTTTGCCGTGTGTGAGTATGTGGAGAGAGGCTGGGTACAAAGAGAGATACAGAGAGAGAGAAAGATAGAGAGAGAGTATAAGAAAGATAGTATAGAAAGATATTTACAAAGAAGACTCTTTCAATGGCGATTTTAACATACGGGGAGAGAAAGAGAAAGTTAGGGAGAGAGGGAGAGAGCAAAAGCGCGAGATTTGTGAAGGGAAGAGAATATCATTAGGAGAATAAGCGAAAAAGCAATTCATGATTTTTATAAAACCTTGCTTTCATTTCTAGTGTAACGCAATTTGCCGTTGCATGGGAAGAACAGTATGGAATCGATCATCACATCAATTTTTAAAATCCTTCTTATTGTCTTAAGTCTTTAAAAGATGTTTGCCAATAAATCCTACTACAAGATATTGAGGCGACAATGATATCATTCAACCTTTTAATATATTCTCTAAACGGTAAGCAACATGAACTTAGAAAAATATAAACAAAAGAACACAGAAATAATAAAAACTTTGAAAAGTGGAAACGATGGAAATTGTAACGTAACCAAAGGAGAAAGAAGATGCTCGTAATGATAGGTGGGCAAGCAGAAAAGCAGAAATAGAGATCAATCAAGTGAAAGGCAAACAGAATAAAATTAAAAGAGAGAAAGAAGAAAAGCAAAAACATGAGAAAGAAAAGTTATACCAGAATAAAAGCAATCAGTGAATCAAAGCGGTAGCGCTTTGCTAGATTTGTTGGGTTCAAGTAAGTCGCTCCTTTTTTTTCATATCGCAATCGACACTGTGTCAACTGAATTGATTGATTGATCTAATAGATGATTGCTTGGCTTTGCTAAGTGTTTTAATAAAGCAAAATGTGAAAAGAGTAAAACGCAACAAAAAAAATTGTAAAAATTTGAGCAAAATTTGAAGTCAAATTTCAAATCGAATTTTTTTGTGCCAATTGCCTGATTTGGCCAAAATGCTGTTGAATTTGGTTCGTTGATGAAATATGATGGTGGGGCGGATGGTTGGAATGCCAATGACTATGCAGGTATGTGAATAGACAACAACAACAAATCAAAGGCGGTGAATTTTGTATAAAACTTAGTTTACGAGTATTTCCTGTGTTTGTTTGCTTTTCTGAATTGGCGAAAGTGATAGTGCTTTTTTTTGTGTTTGAAATGTTTTTGTTTGTGGTAATAGTGGTGGTCTTGTGCTCTGCTGTACATAATTCGGTGATAATGGGTGGATGGGTGCTATAATCCAATCACCAACCACTACAATAAAATTCTTTAAGTTATTTATTTAGTTTATGACGTAACTGATATACTTCAATGTGACGTTAGGTAGAAAAACGTGAAACTTACACTGTGTCGTTCGGTCGTGAGATTTGTATGATTGAGTGTAGTGGAATCGGTACGTATAGTATCACTAGCTGCCATACTGTGGCATTTGGGGAGATGATAAGAATCTTTGCTATCGTGCGAATCGTCGCGACTACGTTCAGCACAGGAAAATTGTCGGCGATATTGGCGACGCCGTTTAAAAGCATTCGGATTAGTGCTACTCAAGCTGTTCAAATAATTCGGGCATGTGGTCTTATGCAGGGGAAGTAATGATGTTGGTGCTGGTGGTAAGGGCCTATGATAACAATAATCATAACTAAATTGACGACGTCTCCATTGCTCATATTGACGATAATGACTGAAGAGACGTCTACGTCTTAAAATAAGTTGTTTTTTAGCTTCGAACAAATCGTGTCCTTCATTGGCAGCATTATCCTGAGAATTTTTCAAAATACTACGCTGAGCAGCATAAGTTTTTTGACGCAATTGGCGATGAAAATCGCATTTTTCCTTATGGGTATATGCTGGCCGACAGTAATGCTCGCAATGATGTTTATCGTCACAGTCTATTAAGCTTTCACGTTCTTCAACTTCTAAAGCAGGCTCCGATAAAGTCATATGACTATTGCTCCTCATATCCCGAACGTCATGTTCATCGATACCGCTGTACGTAGTCCTGCGTATACCGCCGCCACCGCTGACGGGACTTTCAATACTCTCCACGCGTTTATAACTCTCTGATGATGTATTGCCACCATCAACGCGAGTTGGTTGCTAGCTTTCAACGTCGGCGCGATGTAACAAAGCAAACTGACAGCCGCAATCACGTTCCAATTCGCGGCGCGGATATTGAAAGCACCGATCAAATATACCACAGCCTTCACACCGTGGTAAACACTAAATAATCCAACAGCACATAATTGTTAAGCATTAAGTTTCAAGTAACGGTCATTATTAAAAAAGAGTAAAGAAAATTTCTAAAAAAAAAAATATTTCTCTAAAGTGATAGAACGTAACCGGATTACTCAGGCAGGACAACAACACAAAAGCTTTCAAAGCAAAATTTTGGTAAATACTTCTTTATTTTCTTTTTTCCATTTTTCTTTCATATCAATTCCTACAAGATAATATACATAGAAAAATCAATGCATAGCAGAAGACAGAAATAGAAAGAATGTATGTGGAGAGTAAAAGAGAGAGAGAGAGAGAGAGAAAAAAAGGAAAAACGAAGTAAGCTCACATGCCTGTAGATTGAAAAAAAAAGAAGTAAATAAATCTGGATTGTGAACAGAGCATCTATCTGGGGGGCACAGCTCATTACGCAGACTGTGATTTTTTAAAAAGTTAACCAAAACATCATTTCCATCAATTCATGCATTTTTGTTGTTGTGCGATTTGCTTGAAATCTCACGATACCTCATAATTACATTCAATTACAATTACAAGTACAAGCAAAATGTTCTAGTTCTTAACTAAGCCTTTAGAGCTGACATACGTATGCTCTGAGGTCTTTCACTTGTCCCGTCGTATACTTGTTGTTTTCATGTCGTCCATTGTTATTGTCACAAAAGCTATTCTGAACAGTTCAGCAAAATTAAGCAAAATAAAAACAGGGGAAAATTCTTTAAATAACAAAAATGGTTAATGATCTAAAAGGGTTTTAATTAATGACCATTTCAATCAATTACGAAAGCATTCCAAAATTATTTTCTAAAAATGCAAGAAATTAAATATATTTTAATATATGTTATAACAACTAATTCTATTTGGGACTTGGGTAGGTAAGGCGTGCTCATTGCAAAGAAAGGAAATCGCAAAATGAAGATGTAATAATAATTCAAGGAAAAAGTTCGTGGTATTCGTGGTTCTTATAATATGAAGCATAATTCATTTAAGGCACTGTTTGTTTGCGTGGAACGAAACTACTGCTATGAACGCTTTGAGCGAAAACTTTGTCTCAAAAATATGCAAAGGAATGCATTCAAACTTTTCGTTATTTAAAAGCCTGACAAGTGTTTTATTTCTCAGTTAAAGTAAGCGAGAAAATCGTTGTACTCATCGCGGGAAAATAATAATTTTCTCATTTCGTATGTAACAACCAAAAACAACCGATGAGGATTATGAATTTTTGGCTAAGATGATGATCGAATAGAGCTCTGCACCGTCTAACCATAGGTTTCAATCCCAAATTAGTAACAGTGCCCGCTACTATTGGACGCAGTCGAAAGACATCATCTCCTAGTTGATCGTATACCACTTTGCCAATGATTTTCCCCGATGCCTATTTAGAAGATATTTATATTTCCGAACATCGTAGAATAGCGGAAGTCCAGTGGAATGTTCCGATCAGCCCCAAGCTGCGATCATGCAGCAAACGAGCATAATTGATATCATTGAAGATCGTGCCCGCATTGCTATCGAAATCGTTACGTGTTGCTTGCAATCGCACTTAGGTTTCAATCCGATCGACTACCTACACTAATCAAGCTATCGTCTTTACGACTACGATGTAAATACCCTAAAAGCGAGGTTAGACCAGAAATTGTGAACTACGGATACTTTAAACTTCTTAATATCGGGGATTGGTAGAGCATAAACTATTTTATTGAGGATCGCATCTGCACAGTTCTCCAAATATCAGATACTATCGATCTGAAGCTTCGACGCGAATAACTAAAAATTAATGTCCGTCTTTATTTGGACCGTCTCCTGCCAGTTACGAATCGAGTAATATAGCTGGTTTTTCTTTTCGCGTAAATCGCTCACCATTCGATCCCTCCATCTCGTCTATTCAGCAAATAATTTATCAACGATGAATTATGAATTACGCTGCGCTCGACTATAAATCCGGTACGTGATCGCAAACTGCTGTGCGATGGGTGTCTTCTCTATCTTCAAAGAACCTTTTAGGATATACACTGCGTAAGGGTCTACAGGGTTTCTGCCACAAACAAACTAAAGAAACATATCCCCCAAGTTGGTATCCCTGCAGATAGTATGCTTTTTTAATGGCGATCAAAAGCACCTTATATGATATGATGGACCTTAAAGGCTATCCTAATCTAAACTTTTTGACTACGATCGAGATTTCCTGGCAACTAAGCTTTGCTTACATAAAAGCATGCTTTAGTCTAAGTTAATGCCTTGCCTTGTCTTACACGCACTTAATGCATTTAATAAGAACCAATCTTCGTGTGAGTATATTTTGGGGACGAGATGGCAAGCAAATTTGACGGGCAACTCGACATGAAGTAAGGTGCATCTTATGCTATATATAAAATTCATAAGTTTTCTTTAGACATTTCATATTTTTCACTTTATCCCAGAGATGATCATTATTATCACGTGTCTAGTAAGTTTGTAAGCTTTCAAGTGTAAAATACGTGCTGACAACTAAATTCCCAAAGGCTTAGTTTTAGTTGGTTGGTTAAGACTTTGTTTTTGGTTTTTGGTTTCTGGGATTCGATTTCCGATTTGTATTTGTATTATATATATATATATATATACATATATATATATATATATATATATGAACACTCCGTTCACATGCATTAGTCGCACAAGCAAAAAATTTGTATGTATGTATTAAACTCTCAGAAACTGATTGAGAGACGTAAGCCATCGCTTGCCAAAGTCATAAACAAGAAAAAAAAGAACTGTTCTAAAAATCTATTGAACAATATTTCCGAAAAAAGAAAGAAAGACTTAAAAAAAGTAAATGAAGCGAAATCGGGAGAAAAAGCAAAAGAAAATAGTATGAGAAAAAAGTCTATACCTTAACGAACATATCGTGATGTAAATTCTAGAGGAAAAAGAACAACAATAACAAGAAGAAATAAGTTTCAATTGCATTTAGGTGAGGGGGATAGAAAAAGAAAAAAGAAAGTAGAGTGTGAAAGAAACGGTGTAATTTTAATATCCTCTCAATTTGATTAACGTTTATCGCCCAACACACATAACGTCATTTGAATTTTTCGACATGAGCGGATGTAAAGTTTGTTAAGATTTCACAACGTTATTGGAGAAAATTTATAAGAGCAAATGTGCTGTTTATGTATGTGTTGATATGAACTCTTAATGTATTGAAAGAAAATTACAACTGAAACTTTTCGAAGCTCATGAAAGCATTTTATTTGTTTGTTCATAAAGCCTGTCGAAAGTCGGTCAATATTTCTTAATAATGTTGAAAAAGTGTCATTAATAATAAAAGACAAAAAAAAATTCCTTTAAAAATAAAATTGAGAATTAATTATTTGGAAAGTGCCCCACTAATTAGTAAAGCGTAGAAGCTTTAATTACATCACTCGCCAGAAAGTAGTTTATTAAAAATTTATTATTCGCTTTTTATAAGATACGCAAGGTGTGCATGTATTGTGTGTACGTATATACATATGCATGGATGTACGTACGTGTCAATGTATGCATATATGTATGCATGTGTTTATATTTATGTGTATCAAAATAGATGCGGCCAACATATTGTGGCCGGACAATTACCGTAGGTAACTGAAAGGGGTGTCATATAAAGAAGTGTTCTGCCTGAGAACCTCGCGCAATCCACAAGAAACTCATCTTAAAAAACTCTCCTCGGACGAAATAAACGGAGTCTGATGTAGATGAGCCTTGCTTTAGATAAGGTGATGCCAGTTCCACACAAGATCAATTTATTGCCTAATAATTAAGATTTTCACGAAAAGTTGACGTTAATTAGGGATAAGAACTTGTTTTCATTACGAATGCTTAGGCAGATAGCTGCGTAATTTATTTTTAAAAGATCTTCAATTCTTAGTTTATGGCAGGCTCACTCGTATTATACAGAAAACATACTACTAAGTGGCGTTTGTATTATGTCTTATTGAAGCCCTGAGTATTTGCATCGAGTGGTAGTTTGTTTTAGTTCACTTTTTAATTTATTTTGTCAATCCAAATCCACATTTTTATGCGCTAGACGCAGTTCCTGTCCATCTGCTTATGAGTTGGTACTATGTGTACGCCACGTATACCATGCTCGCCACATGGCAGCATATTTAACAGTCTTGAATACACACTCTCTTTTTATGTTTGTAAAGGAAAATATATTTTCTTCGCAGTCACTTAAAAAAAAAAAATTATTTTATAAAAACTGGAAGTTAAATTAATGATCATTTAATTTAGGCTTATATAGATGTATTTCAGCTTGGGATACGTTATATATACGTCAAATGTAAAATTGCAATAAGTTTTCAACATTCATTTTTATGCCCTACACCATTTGCGGTGCAAGGACATATGAAGTTTGTGTGCAAGGACTTGAGATAGACCTCCTTTGCGCTGATCGATCGCTTTCTGAACAGAGCTATGTTTGTCGAGCCGTCTGGCCGTCCAGTCGTCCACCTTGTTTTTTCGCGTTCACTCTACGGGTTACAATTTTCGAGATATGTGCACTGACACGCTTTGGCCCAAGAAAGACAGTTCTTGCAAATGGTACAGATCGAGCCACTATTTCGAACGCTTCCAATATAAGGTTTGATTTCGAAAAGCCCTTGTATGAGTAATTCTATTAAGCGAAATTAGAGTATTTAATGGTGGGCCGTGTCCCACTATAGCGTTTTGGATTCTTTTACAATAAGTTAAATATTTAATCCCGCTATGTACTTTTTATATTAAAAAGATTACATAGTAAAAAGTAATTCACTGACCTATTTGACCTAGAAGAGGAAAAAACCTATACTGGTCGTTACTAATCTTATAGAAGCACAACCACGGCGTCTTTCATATAGCGGTTACGCGCCTAGTTTAGCAGTTTATTGGCTTTAAACTGAGCTCGATAGGGGCAGATTTGCGGGGGTAATGCTGATAAGTTGCTCCAGCGCACCGGTAGATCAGCAAACCTTTAATTGTGGATCTTAAATACCTTCTGAGGGAGAGCATATCAGTATCAGTTTTGCTAGAGATTTGATGGCTATTTTATGTAGCGCTAGGGTTAAGTTATTTTTTTTACAGTTGTCCCGAAAAGTTAGGGAAAATTCTTGCCTACAATTTTGTAAACTAACTTACAAAGTATGGATTTGAAGCCTGCCGAATAACCTCGAACATATTATACTTTTCATATATATACTTTTTTTTATAATTTTTTTACTACCTTCTCGTTAGGCTGTTAATTCTGCCGCAAGGAATTTTTTACCTTGCGCACCATTCTGATAGAAGACAAGCGATTGATTAAAACTAATATTAGTCAAAGCAGTGATACGTCTAGTGAATGTAGCCGAGCAGGTAGCTTTCTCCAATTCCAATGCTGATAAGATTCATGGAGGAACTTTGGAATATTAATTATAAGTACAGTCATGCTTGTGATATCCCGCCTGTTTTTCGATTTAGCTACATCGGTGGCCGTCATTAGAGCTCTATAGTATGAATATCGCTCGTTTAAAGCAGCTCATAATATATCATGGCCAGGTGATCCTCTGAAAAAGGCGCGCGTCGCGGACATTCAGATTTGCTAACGATGTTTTTGATTCACCCAGTCTTCATAATGTTTTTTCGTAGTCGTGACTTGTTGTTGTGTTCATTTTTCATCACCCGCCATGATATGCGTCGGATCAAACAGAAAAAAAAGATATGAGGCCTGAGTGTTTCTTTTTTTGTGCAAAGATCTCTATTTATTCAAAGCTTCCAAAAGCTGTATTTTATATAGTAAAGCCCAAATGGGACGTACTGAGAACTTAGACCTAAGCTTGGTGCTTTAGCATAAAGTGGAATACGGTCCCATACGATCTAATACTAATAATGCTCTCTATTGTAAATTGCTTAAAATTACTTATTGCTACATATACCTCCTTAATATTTTCTTAATTTTCAAATTGTATTATTTTTTAAAGCTCCTGGAAATTTTAAAAACATTGGATTTTAATTTTTACCGACTTTTTAAAATTTTTTGCATATAATCTTTCGTATGAGAATAGGAAAGAAAACAATGAAAAAAGGGGAAGAGAAGAGAGAGACATTATGGAATTTTTTCCCTTTTTAATATGCATGCTCCAAGCATGTTTGTGTAATGTGAGTGATTGTGCTCGTACTATCCCCGAGGAAAATCTCTGGGGATCTACTCTAAAGGTCTTGTTCATTTCATCGTTTTATTATTATTACTTTTTGTCGTTCTATTTTTTTAAAGGCTTTTTTTTGTTCAAATGTAGTTGATTTTCTAAACTCTATTTTTTTCTTTTGCCAGATGTGTGGGTGTGTATGTGTATTTCAAAAAGAATAATAAATGTATGCATATTTTGTATATTTATGTAACATGAATATATGTACCTGATGCGAATGTTGACCGTTACAAACTCCACCACTGCATACACCAGTGCCGGGAACTTTGAGTTGCTCATGCTTATAGTCAGGTTGATAGGGTAACAACATGCGTATTTTGCCCCAACGATTAAAGAATAATGCAATCGCTCCTGCCCACACCATCAATACTATAAGAACGATGCCAACCTCAACGCCACGTATCTGTAATAAATTTCGCAGAAAACCAATAGAAAAATCAAGTGAAACAAAAGAATGAAGAAAAAAAAAGATAAGAAATAAGTTAAATACTTCTTCTCCCCAGTAGAAAAGAATGGAAAATTAAGACAATAAGTGCAAGTTGTTTTTCTTGTTGCAATGATGAATAACTAGCAATATTGGTATTGAAGAACAATAGGAAAACAAATCAGTTTGTCGAGACATTGAAGTTGGTATCGAACGGGTTCAGGTTGATAAAAATTTCTTCAATAGACAAGGCGCTCTACAACTAACCGTTGGTAACTCTCGATGCGTTCCTTGCGAGAGGGTATTGGTAGCGGTTGAGGTGATGCCTACGTCATCATCTCCAGACGTTTCACTGCCATTAATAATGCCGGGCGGTCGGCCATTACTTGGGTTGCCTCCGAAACCCACTCCCGTGCTAGATGTGAACACCATACCATTCGCTAATAAATCTTGTTGTGATAGGGGTTTCGGTAAATCTATGAGAGAGTATAACGTAAATACAAAAAAGTGTATTGAAAGTTCATTTTCCCGATTGTGTTAATTTATATCAATTTACCTAGTGTGCGGAATACTATCTGACGACTGCGATATTTTTTGCCCATCCAAATCGCTGTTACGGTTATTGAGTACTGAGTGCCAGGCGATAAACGATCCAATATAATGGCTTCACTGTTGCCGGCCACATCCTGCATAACCCTGTAACTTAAATTAATTCAATTACCACTCTATGTTGTTTACTAACTAGATAAGCATAAGCGTATTACTATGATTCTTTGCCCGTATGGCATAAGTGAAAAGTTTCGTCTATATATATATGCGGCATATATAATGCTTGCAGGATATGCAAATATATTTATATGTAAATGCGTGTGTATGCGTATGTATATCTATTATATACGCCGCTTTTAACACGTGAACAGCACGAAGTTTAATCGCATGAATACCATCGTAGCAGTTTCATGGAACGCATGTGTTCCGATATCAAGCGGTAAACGACACATATAGAGGCTCAGCACTCAGAATATTGAATGTACTAAAAGCGCAGAAACAACATATGCAGTTTTTAATTTGTAGTTATATTATAATAATTCAACACAAGTTTTAAATCTCACACCATTTTTAGAACAAGGGGGTATTAAGGTTGTGAGGATGTATACAGCATCCAGGAGGATTTAATGTAGATGCACGTTTTATTATATTGACCGATTAAAAGCCACTTTCTGCACCGATTTAAGCTTGTCTGTCTCTCTGTACGTCTTTCTACCTGTCCATCCGTTCATCTTGTGTTCTTGTGTTCAACCTACGGCTTGCAAATTTCGAGATATTTTGATGAAATTTGATATGCTGGTCTAAGAAAGGACGCTACTGAAACTGGTTCAGATTAGACCGCTTTTTCGAACACTTCCAATACAAACTTTGATTTTGAAAAGACCTGTTACGAACAATTGTATTAAGCGATATGGTGTAGAATATTGACTCAGGAAGTGATTCTGGTGTTGAAAAAAGCTTCTGTGCCACTCTGTCCGTCTTGACTTCTTGTGTTCACTTTTTGGCGACTTCCTACATAACTATATACATTACAGTGTTTGTACTTCTTCCCGAGTGGGAGATTTAGTGTTACTTCTTTTCTAATGGGAATAGTTGCACCTTTTTGGTAATTCTAAAAAGCGGATGTACTTTAAGATATATTTTATAATAAATATTTTTTAAAATCTTCTTCTATATCATTTACAAGGTGAGTGGCTGTGTGAATATCAAGTGAAATAAATTAAATTCCTTATAGTTCTGGCTGAGATTAGGTAAAAATAGTTGTACCGCATTTGACTGACATAACGTCCACGTGAAAAGGCAGAGCATGTTTTTAAATTCACAGAGAGGAAGTCATCGAAGAGCGGTTGTGTCGTTCTTCTGTATCCACTTAACTGAGGTATCGTTTACACGGAATTAAGTGAACAAACATGTAACACACTTATGAAAGACTTGCATCGTTAAGTAACACTGGCATTATTCTACTACGAAAGTATGAATAGCACAACGTCATCATTGAAATCAGATTACAAAGTATTAGCTAACAAGAAGCACATAACATTTTTTTATGTATTTTGCCGATTCAGTGAAGTAATCCAGTTAGTTAACACAGCGAATGCTTAATAGAGACCAAGAAGTTGTAAGGAGATAGATTTTAGTTGTTTGAAGTAAGAGTACTGAGGTCGTTAAGATTTAAGGAATAAAATGAGAAGCACTAAAAAAACACTTTTTTGAAAAATCTATATTTGGTTAAGTGGCGCCGGTGCAGATCCTTTTTGAAAAAAAGATTATAACCCATCGCATGTGACAAAGTTGCGCCGTGAGAAGGTCCCCTAAATGCCCTTTGAAAATGATAAAAGTAGAATTTTAAAAAATATAAACAGAAGATCCGAAGGGGTTGTTTGCCTTTCGTTGTCAACAAGTTCGCGGATAGTAAAAATTTTAGTGAGGAGTGATATGCGAAATCTGATTAAATACATTTTGTAAGAGTAGTAGGAATATCATATTTCAACCTTTACACACAATGAATATTAAGCTTCCACTGCAATACACATCTGTGATCTGAATGCTACAGAATTCATATAAGAGAAACCAAGATATAAACAGACAATGATAGAAGCTGCTCACGTTCTAGTATACGGAAATTTATGAATTTAAATTAAGGGCGCTTTAAGTAAACTTTAAATAGCCAAAAGAACAATGGAATAATATGGAAATACCTGAAGAGCCAGTTAATCAATACTTCGGGTAGTGCAATAATTAAAAAAACACAGGGTTATGTTAAATTGAATGAAAAATAATTGGCTTTAAAAATTTACTGAATAGCATCCATGTCACTTTGCTTCACAATGAAAATAAATGCTACAGCACCCACCTCCGCGAATGGGCTAAAGAATAATATTAATTCTCAAAATTATTATCCTATAAGCTTTTTATTATTGTTATTGTTATTGTTATTATTTTTTATTTTACACTAATTTTTATGCTAAGAGATGAAAAGTTGAGCATAAGCAAAATAGGGTAGCGGCTCGATGCGATTATCCAAAAACTAAGCTTAACGAAAAAGTAAATTTGAAAAATCATTACTCTAAGTTTTCACATAGAGATTTGGAAACAAAAAATAAATATAGTAAAAAAAATAATTATAATGGACCGATTAGTACAGCTATTCATATAATCACTTTTTAGAATAGCGCATTACGAAAAAGTCATCCGATCCGACCCATTTTCAATAGCGCTCGAAATAAGACATGGGATCAAAATATGATTTGAGTAGGGTGACTGTTCCGAATGCGATTTTTGTGCTATACACCACTTACGGTACAGGTGTAATACCCGGAAGTATTTGAGATAGATCCATCCAGCTTGTCTGTCTGTCTCTCTGTCTGTCCATGTATCTTTTGTTCAACCTACACAGGTCGCAGGCTTTGATGAAATTTGGTAGACTGCCATGTTTTGTCCCAAGGATGAATGCTATCAAAAATGGCTCGGATCGGACCAATTTTTCGACCACTCCCAATAAGGCGTCTTATTTTGATAAGCCTTTATTTGAAAAAATATTCCAAATTTGAGAATATGGGCCGAATGTGGCAATTTTTTGAATCCTCTGTCATATAAACGTTGCAATGGAACCTAATTTTCAATAGTTCTTCTTGAAAATTCGTACATAATAATAATTTGACACTACCAATAATCTTACCGAATTTGAACCACGTAGCTCTAGCTTGTGGATTCATTTTGATCAAAAAGGTCTTATAGGTACTATGTACAGAGATTCTCACGAAACACTACTATGGCAACAAAGTCTAACTTGTAGTTTTTTATGATGGAAGAATGTCGAAATTACTACGATCTTTGACATGTAAATTGACTTTGATAAATTTGGACTCCGTTAGTTGACGCTTTGAGCATCCTCCATCATGCAGATGCTAAAAACTAAACCTTCGCATAAAAGCAATGTGCAATTTCTAATGTATTAAGCGAGTAGGTATAGGGTGTCTACTAGTCGGCCTTTCCCGACTATCGTCTTCTCACATGTTTTGATAAAAGAAAAACTTAGGCAGTCAAAAAGTGTATTGTAAGAATTTGTTCACAATTGTAGATTAGAGGAGAAGGCCTCGTTTTAGGATCCATTGGTGTGTTGCAATTGTAAGGCCAAGGCGAACTCGCGCATACGTTTTGATTTCGATTTTGCCGATATTTGTTGCATATAATGGAGGAACTAGATGAGGGTAAAAATAATAATAAGTAAAATCTAATTGACTTGGAAGATTATTTTAACGTGAACGTATTTTTTCCAACATAACGTAATAGGTGGGGAAAAATTATTGCAGGATTGTGTCGTTTTTTAATCAAATTTTTCTTTCATCAAAATGAATTTTATTTAACCATATATAATGGGTATTATTACCTATGAACTTGTGCCACTTTGTGGTAAACGTTATCTCAATAATCTTGCTCTACTCAACTGACACGAAGAAAAACCAAAACGAAACCAAAAAAATAGATATAGATATACGTAAAATTGAACAAGAATTTCAATCAAACGTCGAAATTAAATCTCCAAACACAATGGAAATTGTAAATTGAAACCTCAACTACATCGAAGACAAAGTTCTTTTGTTGTTGTCTTTTTCTTCTAATCTCAGCGTTATATTTCGATGTTAAGTATATAATTATTTAATCGTTTGAATGCTAACCATGTCAATGTTTAATAATCGAATCAAAAAATCGAGGAAAAAATGATATTTTATTTAAAAATTTTAGTATTTAAAAAATTAAAATCAAGAAAACGCACGATCAACAAGTTCAGTGTTAACCAAAATCGCAATAGAATATCGAATGGTAATGCATTGTCGCTACTGATAAAGGGTGATTTCTCAAGCAACCCCGAAAACTTAATTCGTAAATTAAATCAACAGACAAGACTTTGCGTGCACACTAAAGCTTAAAGAATATAGTACCGTTGCGACATCCTAACCGCACGAAGATCGTAGGAAATGTTGATGTATATCTCAACTATCGATCTACGAGTTCTTAAACTACGTGCAATGCGGTTGTAGTTACGGTTTCTTTCTCTATGTTCGAGAAAATTATTTTTTTGAAATTAACGAGAGTTGGGAGGATAATATTAGGAATGAAACCCTAGTCTTTTCTTTATAGAATACGAGAAAAAATATGGAATTTCAATGTTCTACAATGCTGAATAGGCGAGGCCCACTTTTTCCATTTTTGTACACACACTTTAGAATATACATGAGAATCTCTATCGATAGATCGTTTGTAGTTCATGTGGAATGAGCAAAAATCCAATCCCTTTTGAAAGTAAAGCTGTTCTCAGTTTATTGCCTATTATTACTAACCATGTGCCGGCAATAACTTGCAATGCATCTGTAAAATCTGAAGATGATACCTTCATTATTGCGACTAGGAAGGCGATATGACACGAACGAGTGAAAAATAAATGGACAGAAAGACAGAGAAATCTTGATGTTGATCGAAAATTTATACTTTTTATAGAGTAGGCGATACCTATCCGTTGTGGTTGTCAGCATAAAAATACCTGCACAAATACCGGCAATCAAATCAAAACGAACGAAAGTTCTTACGTGTGATGATATGGTTAAGGCAGCAAATTTGTTTGACAGCCTTGAACACGGACATAACTGTAAAAAGGTTATATCTCAACGAAAAATCCAGAGAGTCAGAGTGTTATAACTATGGCTTTCTTGTACTTTTCATGGGAATCCATGAAAAATGCGGTACAAAGCTATTATAGCACAAATAAGTCAATATTACGGGTCAATTTTTGTCATAGATACCTAGAAAGCTCATCTCATTGGCATAGGAACGCCCATTTTTTGTAACAATATTTAAAGGGGAGGAGTGCACATAATGATTCCGTCCTATTTAAATTACTTCTCATTGATCTTATTTGGAAATTACCAAAAATTGCAATTTTTTTCACACAACTATTTTTTAAATGGGGCGTTATATGGGGAGCAGTAGTATTGGTGGTGCGATAATTCATTTTCATTAGTGTTCATTTTCGCGCCAAAAGTTAAACTTCATCAAAACCGAAAATTGCGATTATTATATACGAACGCAAAAATATATTTTTTTAATACGATCACTCAAGGGATGTCCCCTGCACGTGCGACTTGGTGACGATCAGAAAGAAGAGAAGAAACAGAAAGAGACGCGACGGTGGTTGACCGTAGCCTAGGGGACGTGAGACCAATCGGTACCTTTACTGATTGAGCAGTCACTACAGCTGCGACCGAAGGAAACTTCACCGCACTGAGATTTGCACCCGCGAATACTAACTTGGTAGTCGCGGTTCTTATCTACTCGGCTACTCAGGCGGACAATGACATACATTGACGGCAAATACGGACACACAGGCTTAAATCGGTTGAGAATCGTTTTCTACTACAATAAAAGCGGGTCTGTCTAGGGGCGCACAAAAGTGACATACGGTCATCACAGATAGTGTAGGGAAATAAAAAGAAACATTTTGAGTGCAAATGTTCAAACAATTTTCAAATTTTCAATTGTGGGACAGCGAGTTATCAAAAAAGGCACACTTTTCTCTCATTGCATTCTAGACGGTTAGAACAAACAATAGCCAGTAAGAACATTGCTCATTTGCCTGCTGAATAGTGTCTAACGAATTATTCATGAACAGATAAACAATAGAAGTAGAAAACAATGTTTGTCTAATGAATGGCCAGAATTCAAATCACACACTACACTTGCAAATATCTACACCACCTAATGTTAAAATTTGTGTTCAGATTCTCTATCCCAAGTAGCACATAAAAATCAAAAAATCAATCCAATGTGAAATTAGAAACGAGAAGTAAGATGTCTGTTCATTGACAATAAAATTGGAATGAGGTACTTATGGAAATAAATGCTTGGATATAGTATCTGCATTATACTTGACAACTACACTTACCACACTTTTTGTTTATTTACTTCAAAACAAAAAAGAAGTCTTCGAGTTTTGCAATTGTTTCGCTGAAAAACTTTTCATTCCACTTTATCCCAAAAAACTATTGGTAAAATATTAATAAAGAATCACGTCCTGCATGATCAAGCACATCAAAAACTTTTCAACAGGATTTTGCAGTGGTAAGCCAAAGTATCGCCACTTGCTTAAAATCAAATTTCTTTTACAAGTTTTCTTTGTTCTCCTTTTCTTTTTCAAGCTACGCAAAAGAGAGTAAGTACTAGAGAGAAATCCGTCTCTTACATTTCTGTACTGACGTCCGGAAATGAAAGTAAACCAATTTGTCATTCTGCTCAGAAGCAGACATGTAGAAATGCATTGCCATCATTTGGTTAGACAAGAAGTGTTACAGTTTGCTTATGATGGCCGCCATTTGAAAATGCGACAAATTCATTGATTAGGAAATTGCTTACTTTACTTTCAAGAAAAAAGATATATTCAATAATAAATATATACATAAAAAAGTAATAGTTTAGTAAAGAAGACGCTTTTTGAGACGTAGAGCTCGTATTGGGTCCTAACGTGGCGGAGGGTCAAGTTAACATTTTTTTAGTTTTTTTAATTACACTGAAAACCGTCAACCATCAAGCTTCACTGCACTCGACAAATTTTAATTTCCCGTGGAGATACATTCACAGAAAACGCTTTTAAGATAAGAGTTTCTTTTAGAAGGCCGCTTCTAGCATCATGTGCTTACTAATAACATTTTTAAATTTGTCTATAAAAAGATGCAGGCTTTTTTGGTGATCGCTCCGTCTACATATTGGAGCATAGGTTGAGCCGATTCATGCATTGTATTTGCTTTTCGGGCCGCGTCTTCTGCCTCGGTGAAACCTGATCGCGTTCCTTTTAGGGAGAAAGTTCCGTTGATATAAATTTATTCATTTTTTCTTCTTTTTCTTACAACAAAGTAGGGTTTTTAAAGCATTCTCGGGGGTATCATATCTCCATTTTAGCGCTCATACGCCAGTGTGTCAATTTTGCTATAAGACTTAGCAACTGTAAAAGTCACATTCCATCAACCGTCAGTTTTTTGACTGACTTCCAACTTATTGCGCTTGAAATTGTCGTAGTAAATTCTCTTTTCATTGCCAGTTCCAATATCCCACAGGGAACTCTTTTTTTTTGTCCGGCAAGCAATGATAACCACGATTTTGAAACAGTTCGATTCAGTCACTCCTTGTGATAGCCATTTTCCCTCACTTTCGATCTTTCGCATCGAGATTTCTTTGAGGGTTTGAGTTGGATTTTCGTTCAATAAGTCGTGCAATGCAACGTCTTCGAAATTTTTGGTCTTTCAGCCCGTTCTTCGTCATTCACATCGAAATCGTCACTTTTAAATAGTTGAAAGTAAAACCGACAATTGGGACATGATAGGGTAGCATCACCACCGATAAGATTCTAAAAGTGTGTGATGGACTTCGGCAACAGATTTCTTCAAATCAAACAACAAAAGCATTGAGTGCCGAAAATGCAGTATTGAGCGTTTCGTGATTAGCGTCTGTATCTCCTGAATAACTCAATAATACTAAATGAATAACGTTTATTATATGTGGAGAAAGGTCACATCAAGGTCAAATCAAGGTCAAAGCTACCGAATTTAACGGTCGTGTACATTGATATTTCGCATTAGTTTATCATTTTCACCAATAGATATCGGCTTGCAAAAGCGTGCAACAGATTCATATATGTATGTATGCTTCGCAACGTAACTCCGAATTTTTCCTCCTTCTTTTGCAAAGTTGCGAACTTTTTGACGAAATGAATATGTCAACCACTTTTGAATGATTTGTACAAAAATCGATTATGTACAGACTGACTGTATAACAATTGTAATGCACACGTATGTCCGCGGTTCATAAGAATCTCGTAAGCACTGAATCGAAATTGAACACCAGTGATAAAATTACGGCTCTTGTTGTTCAAACATAATGAAAAATGAAAAACCAATGCGTGTCATCGGTTTCAATTAGCTCAGATTGAAAATTAAATAGTAAACAAGAAAAGCAACTGCCACTAAGCAAATTACCTCAAGCTGTTGTTACAAAAAACGTCTGTACAAAAAGGACTCTCTTCTTAATAAATAATGACACTCGAGCACGAAACTAATCTGTTGTCGGCTGCCTTTAAATTCAAAGTTAAAATGCTTAGCTTTTCGCTCTTCTTTTACAAAAACTGGGCAAAATATTTTGCTTTTTAAAATGTTGAATGTTTAAGATCTCAATGACAACTTTTAGATATTTTTCCAAGCCGATGCTGCGCTATCCCGTGACCCTATCCTTTACAAGCAGCTGTCATAGTGTTTCCACTTTTATTACTCTGCAGTATGTGGCGATGTGAACAAATATTAAGGCCATTTAAAACGCTCGTCGATTGCGATGCTACACTGCTACTAAGGAAAGCTTATAAGATTTTTCTCTCTTCAGTATCTAAGGTTTCGATTTCTTTACCAGAAGAACTACAAACATTACATTCAACCTGTAATCCACTCTTCTGAAACGAATATATTAGGATTGCAAAACACTTTAAAAAATTGCGGGCAAATGGCTTACTGTGAACGCCACTTTCCAACTGGACATCCACAGAACCATCTAAAGATTGTGGTCAGGAGAGGAGTTGGAAGAAGGAAGAAGAGGTGGACCATTTGTGTATATAGGAAATAGGATAAGAACATAAACAACGGGGGAGAGGATCCCTACAAATAATAGCAGTCACGGACATTAAAGAACGTGTAATCGTGACAGAAAATGTGTTGGAAACCTAAGAACTGAGGCCGGCGGTCTTATTAAAAGGTTCAATTGTTTGACAAAGCTTCTTTATCACTACAGAACGTCTGTCGTGGAAATAGCTACACATAAGCTCGGTGTAGCCCACGCAAGTTAACGTTCAGTAGAATGGGAAGCCCGGACACAATTTCGTTGCCCATGAAAGACTTAGGCTTTTCGATGCAGGCACGCGAACGCCAGGAAGGAGGCCACGTTTACCCAAAATATTACGCTAATCAACAAGAGGTATACTTTGTGGATCCTCTGAAGTCATATTTCTGGATGGTACAAACGGAATGACGTCCTATCGTTATATAATCACATGTAAGAAAATATATTCTACAAGGATAAACAATTATGCAAATATATTAGTTTCTCAAATTTTTCGTTGTAATTTTTATATACATTTGTGTCATACATTCCGTTTTGTTCCTGCACTTTCTGTCACTGAAATCTCATTTAATCGGGTATTAAATTTAATCAAACACGAATTTTTACTTTCTGCTTTTAATGTTTTGGCGCTTTTTGTACCAGACATATTCATTTTGCCAGAAAGTGTGTGCCACATTTAGGAGGAAGCGTCAGATATCTTATAGAACGAACCTTTTCTTATTGAACATTGGATGTTCTTGGTCGAAGGTCACGACCACAATGCAACGTAAACTGAGAACACCTCTGTTTTCAGAAGCTCAAAAATAGTTACTTTGCTCATATTCATATCCTGAAACAATAACAATTTTCGTATTTTATTTTACAATGAAGGGGGTGAGTATAAAAGAGTCGGCCACAGCCATGTGCAATTTTCTTGCTTATTCTATCTGGGATTTAGGCTTTTAACATCTTCGATATTTTATTTTTTATTTCTCCTATACAGATTTGAATCCTTACCAACAGGCGGTTTATAAAAATTGCCACAATATCTGTGTGCTGATGGGCAAACATTCATTCTAACCATTTAAGTCATTATCAACAGGATACTTTATAGAAGGTAGCAATCTTTTGCTTATTTTCTTTAACTCTTCATCCCTTTCTGCCTGTTGCTGCCGGCAAACGGCAACATGATAACTGTACAGAATAATTATAACTAGAACAATAATATTCACTTGGCCAACTACATTTGTGCACTTTCGTTCCCATAATCCGAACATGTGATGGTGTACTAACTTTGTTACGTAATTTTCATAGTTTCAAGATATGCTTTCGTAATTAGATTCCTTCTCTCCGCCTTTCTATCCTGTGCTTGAAAATTTAGTTAGAAGAAACTCTATTGTGGGCCACGGCTCGGTACTATATACCCTAGCCCGCCCGAATAGAATAAACGAATGGAAAGTTTTTATTTCGGAAGAACAAGTTGAAACTCATATGCTTAATACAAAGTTCCAATCGGGCAAGGCTCTGATTATTAAATACCCTACACTGCCTAATCTAATGCAATTCTTCGCCAATTTTCGTAATGGAATACCAATAACACAAACAAACAATTTCCAATAAAAAAGTTTGCCCTTTACGAGGATTCTTATCTGGAAAGGTTTCCGAGAAATAGGCCTATGTAATACAAACACAATGCATATATATATATATGTCATGTTGCGCTACTCTAAGAAAGTTGCTCTCACGAAACATTATGAGTCCCGATTATTTAGTCAGAATGTTAATTCTGAATCTATTTAAGTCGAAAAATATCAAAATCTTTTCATATAGTGTCTGTGGGAAAATC
This sequence comes from Glossina morsitans morsitans, assembly GCA_001077435.1. Lineage (NCBI taxonomy): Eukaryota > Metazoa > Arthropoda > Insecta > Diptera > Glossinidae > Glossina > Glossina morsitans. The sequence continues at coordinate 128,492 of CCAG010007933.1, forward strand.
GGGAGTGTTATATAGCATTGGCATTTACGCCCTATCTCATTAAAATATATGATACGACGTGTGCAGGTTGAATAGGACATCGCTGTCAGGCAAACAAACGTAATTAATGGGTCTATACTAATAGAAACTACTAATAGAAAACCAGTACCAAAATTAGTTCACAAAATATCGTCTCGACAATTTCGATAACAAAGAAGTACCACGTTCTAGAATGTCAGTTGAAGTTGATGAGGACAAAACAAAGGGGTTAACTGGTGCAAACCGACGAAATGCATTTATCGAATGGGACCGTTCAAAATAATACATTTATTCATTATAAACAACTTAATAGAATGACACATAACTTGAAAGTTTGTCTCCTGTGAACTTAGGTCATTTACATTTATGCATGGTCCGACAAAATACTTGAGTCCATCGGGGACCTTTCTTTCTCGATCCAGATCTGGTTTGAGATTTGTTCACTATACTGATTTATTCGCTCCTCTCTTTATATAGCCTCTGCCTGCAGAATGCTACAGCCCGTAGGATGCGCCTATCGAGTTATTTCTATTACACGTTTATTATGTTGTATTATAGAACCAGTCGGCTTGGAACATAATGTAACATTATTCAATTTCATAGCATTGCGACTTTTCTTTGCCGGGCGCACCTATCTACGCTCGCAAAGCGTTACTCGTAGGCCTACCCACTTCTTATTTCAGAGCAATGCTTTAACGTAAGTGTTACCGTAAGAGTTTTGAACCAAACTTCTATACAGAAGCTTGAAATATCTTTGAGATAATGCCAAGGAAAATGCAGAAGGAAACGTAGAGGCAACTGCTATGAGGACAATTATCGATGTCTACAGCGGTAGTATTGTAATTATTAAAGAAACCGTTCTTAAAACGGTTGAAAATTTCTTAAACTTAGGGTATAAAAGATAGAATACAAGGAACAGAAAGAATAACACGAATTGTTTAGGTATTTGGAGGATTGCATTCGTATGCACTCGTGTGAAGAACTCTTTGCTTACAGCAATAGATATATTTTAAAATGTTTTCCTCCGTTAATTGATGTCGAAGAATTGTCGACGATATGTTTTGGGGACGTGCGTAGACCAGAGACCAATTGTAATGGATAATAACTGCGTATACCTATTTTTTTTATTAAATGTTACGCTAACATTGTTTAAACGCTAAGCATTTTTATCAATTTTTAAGACATTTCTTTGTAGATCAAGCAATTATCAGTAAAGTGTTTTCAACGGGACTAAGTACGATAGGCACTCTCAGGGAAATACCAACGTTGCATTCATTTGCTTATCAAGGAAGACCTTAAACAAAATCTATTGCCTGGCATTAAATGGAATTGTTAGTCGGATATTCCCTGCTCGAAAAGAACAACTCACTTTACTGTTGGGGTAAATACTTAGAAATATGTGTACATATATATGTGTTTGAGCTACCACTAGATATGCGTGCGTATGGGTTAATACAATTTGTTACTTAAGGTTGAGTTGTTTCCGTTTTTTCCTTAGGGAAAATACTCTCGATAGCATTTGTAACAAGTGTTGCGCTTAAGGGTTAGGGAGTTGCATGATATTAGCTGGAAATACGTCACATTAATTATATGAATGACCTAAAAACGAACAAAGCGCTTGTATTACATGCTTACATAGAAAAATGCCTTTATACTGTAAACGTTCGTACACACTTTTACAATCTTTCCCTCTCCTTCTCTCTTTCTTTCTATTATGCAGTTATTAAGGTTATTTAAAATAAACAAATGAATATTGTTTCCATTGTTTTTTTTTTCTTTCTTAAGGTGAAGAGAAGAGAAAAGGAATCATTAAACATAACAACCGAAATTTCTTTACGTAACACGTACTTAGTTAAAAGGCTTTACTACTAGAAATTATTAAAAGAAAACATAACTTTGGGGGATGCATATAAAAAAAAAGTGCTGTTCGAAAAAGGCGAAGAGTTGACAGAAAAGCAAGCTACAAAACTACGGGTAAAATAAGAAATATGTGTAAATAAAAATACCTGCACACTCAGTATGTGCTCTTGTTAACACTTGAAGCACTGTTGACGATTTACATTTGAAAATATATAAATTGTAAGTGGTGTAACAACAAAAGAGAAGAAGGAAACTAAATATTTTTTAAATGTTACATGCTGCTGACAGATTTATGAGAAGAATGAACTTAATTTTTAAATATAAAAGGAAAAAATACGGCGCAGATTTGAGAAAAAAGTCATTTCAAGTTTCGCTGAAATTTCGCATAGGTTTCCTTTTTTCTTTTTTGTTTAGTGAATTAAAAATTTTTAGTCGTAAGAAAATTTTTGGATATTCCCGGTTTAGTATTCTTGTAAAAGTATATTTTTTGTTGCCTACTTTTTGGTTCAAAATAAAAAAATTCTATGCAACTATCTTTAGGCGATGAAAATAATAAATTATTGATGCATACTCTAAATGAAGTTGTAAAAGTTTCTCATGCCCATTTCTAAGAACATGTGAGGTGAGTAAAATCGTCAAGATCGTTAAATAGATTACCTCCTAAAGATGAAAGGTCTGCAAGAATTTAACCAACTAACGTTTTGCTAGTTTGCTTCTAGTTCGGAAAACATTTTAAATCAATTTATTGCTTACTTAATAAATTAATTTGTGTTTTTTCACTCTTAAATTAATTAAAGATTTGTTTCGCATCTTTTAAAGTGAGTGATATTATTTTTTTGTGGACCTGTTTGAAGATATATAAACTAAAACCATTTTACGTAAAACGCTTCAATGTCGAAAGACTAAACCTTTTTGGTTTTTTCTTTATTTTATTGAACAAAGGATAGCTAGACAAAAAGGTATGTGATGGAGGATTAGAAACAAATATTGTTGTTTTCTTTGTTATAAAACACGCGAGTTTATTGACATAACTCTGAGGAAAGAATTATGTTTGAAGGAGACAAGTAGAAATCAATTGCTTAGGAAGGCATAAGCAAAAAGTAAAATCACATTTCAATACACTTGTAGGACTTTCAATACAACAACAAGCGTTATTTATATTGATAGGATTCTTATCACTATTAAGGACTAAAGTAAGTCTCCTTGTGCGCGATATTTACTTGTCTTATTGTATTATATATATACGCTATTTGTTACAGACGGACCAACATTGGATTGCTTCTCCCTTTGCAACACACTCCGGTGGGCAGAGATCCCACATTTCCGATCAACTCAAGTACTCTGAATCGGTTTATTACGATACGGCTATGCATTGGTCTGCGTGTCACTTTATCTACCTCTCTATGTGCCTGTCTCTTTTCATGGGCCTGCTGCCAATTAATAAAGCTACAAAATTTGGATAAACCATCCCGAAAATGGTTTAGAGTTATCACGGGATGGACCTTTATGGATCCAGTGGTCCTTACGTATAATCCCGCATCCAACATTCTTGAACAAGATAATGATGTTGGATTCCGCCCACACATGGCTTTATCATGTCGTTATGTCCAGTGGTCCTTACGTATAATCCCGCATCCAACATTCTTGAACAAGATAATGATGTTGGATTCCGCCCACACATGGCTTTATCATGTCGTTATGTCGTTCAGAAAGCAAATGCGCTGCTTCCAACACAATTATTAATGAAGGCCATCCAAGTGAAAAAGGGCCAGAGTCCGCCAACAAAACTACAAACCGAGAGAAATAAAACCTAAATATTATACATAAATATTTATACATATATGCATTTTATAAATACCAGTAAACCACATTGAAAGTCAGTGTAAAAGAACCACGCCCACGGCTAAAAAATTTTTAAAGATATTTACCTATTCATTGTAAATGTTCGGCTGCGAACGCTAGCTCTGAGGTGAATATGACACTTTAGTGTTTGTTTTCTATGCTTTATTTTTTCTTTGGGCTCTTTAAGCGCTGCATACCATCGATATTTACTCACGTCGACATATATTGCTGTCAAATGTATAAATCAATCGCACGACAACAACATTGACAGTTTTAAGTAAATCAAATGCAGAAATTTATTGAAAAAGATTTAATTTCACAAAAACAAAGAAGAAGCATGTTATTTTTTTCAAGACCAGTCGTAGATCTCTGCGAATTGAAGAAGTTATGAATTGTTTGCACAATTGCCATACTTCCTGAAATCGGTCAACTTTGGGTGTGTATGTAACTTGGATTTTTTGAGAAATGCCATAAAGTTTCAAACGTCAAGGGTTCCTCAAACGAAGCCGTAAGCGGATATTTTGAAATAAATAAATTGAATATCATTGGGAGAACTACATTTCTCTTAAAGGATTTCTTGAAACACTTACAGTTTTGATGCTTAGGGGGAGGAGAATGTGCTAAGGTCCAAACGCATTCTACCTAATTAACTCGTATTGTGCCATTGTTAGTGCACGAACTTTGAAAATTGAGTGGCGAGGTCGCCATGAACAACATTGAATAGAGTTTAAAAGTTAAAAAGATAAAATCTTTGTTTTCTTTTCTTTGGACTATTTGCGGATTTTTAGATTCCCTTCTTCTTAAATCATTAAATATTTAAATATAGAAAAAAATTCACGAGAGTTCACCTTAATGCTTGCTTGCCTATTGTAAAACTCATTATACTACTATAGGATTTACTTATTCTTACGAAACAATGTCTTTGTGCACAATCACATAATGGTTGCATATAGCTGTATGCTGTATGTACAGCTGTATGTATATATCTTTATATAAAGGTGAGTGTGTTCTGTCTTTACGTGCTCGTGTCGGTTTAATGGAACATGAGACAAACTTACATTTTGTTGATTTTATTGATTAGATATTTTAATGTTCTGGACGTATTTACGAGTAATGGTTGGTTTTTGGTTCTTGTTGCAATCGCGGTTGTTACTTTTCTTATCGTTGCTGTTGTTGTTGTTATTATTATTATTATTGTTCTCTCCTTTTTTTTTACTAAGCGTTACTTTGACGAACAAGCGAAGGAGAATGACTGAACAAAATTAATTGACCAATAACATGGTTAAACAAACAAAAACGAGGGGTTGGCTGCTTCAGCAACTGGAATAAATACATTGTTGCGTGGGAGCAAATAAACCTTTAGCGTATGAGCTATTACTACTACTACCACCACTGCTGCTATTGCCACTGGCAGAGGGAAAAACATCCATAGCAAGATTGTACGAACACATTGCTTCCTTAATGACCTGGTTTTAAGCTAAAATGAACAAACATACAAAAAAGGGAAAATTCCTAGTTTTTTATAATATTAAAAAACTTTCTGTTGCCAGTTTTATTTAAAGAAACACAAGTGGAAGTCTCATCGTGAGCCGGGGCCCACCATTAAAAACTCTACACCATTTCTCTACACCAGTCATACATATAACGCCTTTTTAAGATAATGCGCTACATGCGAAGTACTCGAAAGAGACGTCCAATCCGGATCATTTTAAATAGCGCTGGTTTTTGGGCCAAAAAATGTCTGTCTACCAACAATCACCAAAAAATATACAAAATTTTCGAACTGTAAGTTGAAGGAAAATATATCAAACGAATAGGGGGACAAACTGAAGACGAACAAGAATCAGAAAATGATTGTTAACCGATCGATGTAATGGAAAGTGGTTCTATCTCAAGACCTCCTGGATGTTGCATGCATCCTCACCAAGTTAATGTACTTCTGTGCCACAAGTACTTTAGTAAAAGAAATACGTTTACTTTAAACGTTCACTTTACGCCGAAAGTACTCCTCAAATGACTACACGAAAATGTTTAGTTTTTGACTAAAGTGCCGGATGGATTTTATTTTTTTCTTGAAGCTATTTTAGTCTTTCAGCATTTGTAAGATATGCATGGACAATCATATGAACGAATGGACATATGGGAGAGTAGACAATTAGAGTGACATACAAATGCATGTATAGATCATGGGCAGTTACATAGGCTAACGCACAGATAGACGACCAGATAAACGTAATAACACACGAGAATGTAAACGCATGAGCCAACACAGATTAATATGCATTTACATAAACACGAACATAACGATATACTGTCGGATATATAGACGGTCGGAGCGGATAAAGTACCCCACCGCTGCAAGGGAATATGAACATGTTGACTTTGAGTTTCTCAAATTCGTTTTCAAGTTCTCAATATCTAAACTACTGCATCTTTACCTCTACTCTACTTTATTCTGTGACTATCTATTATATTTATTCTTCACCTTTACTTTGTTCTTTACTTTTACTCTACTTTATTACCATGCTTCAAATGCGAATACAATTAGCTAATTTGTTTAATAAGGTACAAGAAATTATGTCTTCTTTTTATACGAAGGCTTGTTTTTCATAAGAACGTTTGCATTGGAGGAGAGTGGTTTCAACAAAAGGTGCCGACGTATGGAAAATGTCCATATTTTAGTAATCCAAGTTACTATTCACCGATTTTTGTTCTTGAACAATGAAAATCCCAAGTTTTTTTTTCTTTAAATTATAGAGACTCTCTTAAAATAGCCCTTAAAAATGGTACGATCCAATACAGTTGAAATAGCGTTCGTGCTAGAAGTAGAATGTATTACTGCGCTGGGTTTCATCAAAACGTTTGAAAAAATGTAACTCGATTGAACATAAAATATGTTGGCACGGAACAAGTAAAAAAGGTTATATTCAGGTGAGATCGAACATTTTATACGTACCAACTTTGTGTTATCTTGTCTATCTCTTAGATGGACGCAACTGAACTTTTCCATTTACGCAGAAATTTTTATGGTATCTTTATTGTAGTTTATGCGCAGGTGTTTTTAATTTATGTGCACTGGAGGCGTATCCTTTGATCGGTTTGACCAATTTTCAGTACGAAGCTACGCACAATTTTGAACCCAATAGCTTCATTTTTGCATTTAGGAGAACGTTTGCTATAAACATTAGGTAGATCCACTGAGGCACATTCCTAATGGCTTCAGAAATTTATCCCTAACTTTGCGAGGTCTTTGAAGCTTCTTATTCCACACGTTTTGACAAAAATCTCTTTTCTCATAGGTATATAAACGGTCATTTAATAATAAGAGAGGCGCACAGGTGGACTGATATACACCGAAGGTCTGAAGGCCCTACATCAAATCCTTCTGGGTGTTGCATAAATTCAAGTAAATTCGATAAACTCTTCGCACAAGTGCTGCCGGATAAAATAATAAAATATTATTATAATATGCTTAGGGTATATCGACGCAAGATTCTGAGGCATAAGTTTTTAAAAACTAATAAAAAAAAGACACAGAACGAAAACTTCTTTTTGTTTGCGCGGAAGGAAACAAAAGACAATCTTTACAATATATTTCGGACGTGTAAATGCCATTTAAGCACGCTTGGAAGGAAATTATCTGAACTTGTCCGAAGCACTTCACTCGTCGCATTTCCATTTAAATTGAAGATAACGCTTTAAATGAATCACTATTTTGTAGATAAACAATCGCTACCTTTTCATGTAAGAGAAAGCAATGAAGTAGAAGAGAGGGCTTTGAATTACTAGAGTTCTTGGACTAACATTGTATTTACTATGCACCAATGACTTTGTTAGCAGAAAATTCCTTCGAGGAAATTTTTTCTTTTCTAATGTTATTACTCAGCTTTGTCTGGGCTTTTAGCCTGCATATTTGCCAACGAAAACCGTCAGATGTTTGTGTGTAAATTAATTTTTCACTTTGAAAAGGAATTCATCTTCTTATAAACATAAGTATCACGAATTATCGCGTTCGGCAGTTATTTCAACTTATGAGCTTAAGAAACAAAAACGTTCGCAAGGCATACAACGTTTGAAGAATTTTTGGTTTGGCTTTAGTTTGTATGAAAACATCTTTAAATCAACTTTTTTTTTCAACCTGCTCTTAAAAGGAAGTGATGATCTGTGTCTCTACTATAGTGGCTCTATCGGAAAGTTCTGCCCTCTTAGCCTTACTTTCCGGATATGGTGCGAAATGGACTGTTAAGTTGAACCGAGGTTGTCAGCAAATCATTCTGCTCTAACACGATTTTCCAAGTATCGTCGACGATTAAACAAGGCCGTCCAGAGCGTGGCTTATCAGAAACGTCGGAATCACCCGTTTGAAATTTTTCGAATCATCTTGTACATGTTTTATCAGAAATTGCACCGTTACCTAATCCGTGCAAAGTACAGTGGCGTAAATAGACCATGGGCTACTCACCTTTGTATGAAGCAGAATGTTGCTTAACAAGTGCATCGCTGCAAACAAGTGGCAATCGGAATTAATCGAGTCTAATGAGTAATGAGATAGCGTTTCGCGACTCGGCTTTGCAATATGGGTCGATGGAAAAATAAAACTGTCCGCGAATTCTCTCTTTTTGGCGCAAAGCCCACGCTGCTGTATAGAAGTTCTGTTGTAGCGTGTTGCAAAATCTTTGTCAGTGGTCAACAAAAAATAACTACAAGCAATAACTACATTGACCGCTAGACATATTGCGGTTTCATATATAAGCACCAGGTACACGTGTTGTATACTTCTTCTATAAGTATTCTTGGCACCGTAGACTTAATTGAGTTGAACGTTCGCTTTTGTCTCCATCTTTCCATTTTATAACAATTTATGTTAATTCTAACTTTATATCCAGAAATGGGAGATTGGCAGAGCGAGAATACGCATTGACTGTGGACAAGTCGGCAGTGGCGATAACGGATGATATATGACTATGTAGTGATTGTAATGTTAAGCGAGTTGGAAAACGAACAGCTGCTGTACGTTTACAAGTCGTCTTACCCTGCGGTATAAAAGTGACTTTGACTTTTGCAGGTACGATAAAAATGCTGCAACGGCAGGGAGATGGAAAAGTCAAGCAAAACAAAAATAATATGAAAATCTTAAAGTAGAAAAAGAAGGTAGCATTTTACAAAAAAATATAATCGTCATTGTTTCTACATCGGTCCCCATGGCGAAGGTTTATTTTATTGACATTCATTATAATTTGATCGGGAACTTTTTCCTTATAATTGAATACAACTTTCATTAAGAGTTGTCTGTTGTGTTCAAGGATAATAATGAATCAGTTGTGAGATGTTCTTCAAATCGATTGCTTACGGTATGTTCGTAACTGTAATTACCGCTTAGTGTTCTTTTGCTTTTACGTTTTTCATTTTAATAAAAAGCTAAAATTATGATTATTATCAAATTAAATTTGGAAGAACCAAATGGAAGAATCAATACAAGATTTAAACATCTACAGACCAAATCAGATTTTGTCAGACCAGATGTCATTGGATGTCAAATATCAGATTTTAATGACATGTAAACAATATTTTGTCGCATCGAGAATATGCAAGTTGGATGGGAAAAGGCAATGTAAAGTTTGGCTAAGCAACTTGCGAACTGAATATGAAGATAGCCACGCTTGTCTACAAGAGTTAAGAAATATCTCTGTGCATGGATTGGTAGGCGCATCCTCAACATTTCAATAATTTTAAAGACATATTTGTCGGTTGCAAATACTTTGGGTGCGTCGACGTGACTGTTGATTTGGGCGCTATGAAGAAGGGCTTTGTGCCTTTGTTTATCGTGTGAAACTTTTGAGTAACTGAATTGACAAGTGTCCGTATTAGCATGGGTGGCGAGATGATCGGCTAAAAACTGTAATCACAGAGGAAAACGTCGTCCAAGCGCATGAAATGATGCTAGACGAGAGAATTAATGAGACAGCGGAGATTATAACCAATTCCATCGAACGTGCTTATTATATGGAAGAGCTGGCAGAGTGGAGAAAATCGACGGCTACGAGTACAAAGTTTGCTTGAATGGAAGCCTTACTACCTCTCCCATCATATGCTCCATATCGAATTCGCACCATTTATTGTCAATCGACCAATCCCAGGAAAAACAATTTGTGTTGAATGTCTTAACAAATTATTCTAAGGGACAGACACTCAAATGTTGGAAAATCGTTGGACTAATTATATTTTTCTTGAAGGAGATGGATAAAGTTAAGATTTGCAAAAAGAAGGTTTCCTAATAAAGCCAGACCCCTTTCAGAAGTTGCTGACATATTCTACATGATATTTTTTTTTTTGAATAGATCTTTAGGTATATTCCCGACACATGAGGAAGAATTATAGGTAGAGCAGGAACACAGGACCGTCACAGCGTTACGTGAATGGGGTACGTTCCCTCAGCGATTGATCATATTAAAAAAAAAATCTACTTGTTTTTGTTAGAGTTGTAGGCGGTTTCTGCGACCCAATTATTTGATATTCCAACCGAACCTGATTAAAATAATAAGAAGGCGTTTGCGATGGTGTTTCGTTTTTAAAAAAAGTTGTGAGAAAATATCTTCAAACCGATCGTTATGGCTAAATTGACTTAGCTACTCATTCTGATTAGAGCGTCTCCGTTGCTTAAGAGTTTTTTGTCTCTTATTAACCTGCTTTTATGAATTGCGTTAAATAAATCGAGTTTTGAGGAAAGTGCTTTTATTCACCTTTTCCGAGCAAAGCACTTAAAAGTTATTAAGTGATATTTTTTTATTTCTGTTTTACATAACACTTGACACAAAAGTGACGGTTAAACACACTTTGGCTTGTACATAATGTCTTTTCTTTTGTTTTTTTTCTTGTGTACACTTCCCTTTTACCAATTTTATATTATTTTGACTTAATAGTCTTTTTAATGGCATTCAAAATTTACACACTTTTTGATAATAGTATTTGTTTACTTTTGCGCTTGCTAGAATCTAGAAGTTGGCTTTTATTGCTTTGAATGTCTGTCTGTTTTTTAATGTCAGTTAGATATTGCACTTGCTAGGACTTCATTGTTACGCTTGGATGTTTACGCGCTTTTCATTGGCGTTTATGCCGGCTTCATTCGTTTTCATGTAATTACTTCGTCCGTCATTCTCACCTCACTTTTTACAATAAGAATTGAAATGAGTATCTGTCCTGTGGAAGATAGGAGCAGTATACGAACAGCATTTAAACGCCCGCATTAAAATTTCGCATCACAGGTTTTATATTATCCGTAAGGGAGAAAATGAGATCTTAGATGACCTTTCACCTCTTATTACACTTTCATCTACGACAATAAAAAGCGCTCATTATTCTCATCAAACACATTAGTTTATGTCATTCAACCTTTTTCTGAGTTTATGTCCATTGCTATGAGAATAGATAAGAGACAAGTTACGTGCAATTTACCACACACAAGCCAACACATACATACAATTTGATATTCAAACGCCATTGTTTAATACGCGTGACATACGAGCACACACACTTTATTAAAGTCAAACGATATTTTGCTCTTTCTCTTACTGCTTTCTGCACCTGACTGTAAGTTATATTTAGAGTATGTCAACTGCTATTACTTGTTATAGCTTATGATTAATTTAGGTGACTTTAAAGCTCTTCTATAATGTGCCAAAACGATTGCTACAACTGTTACAATCATAAAAATCACATTTACATCAAGCACAAGCAGTCATGAGGGGAAGTTACAAGCAAATCAGCTTATATGTAGATATTTATTATGCAATCAACCGCAATGGCATGTTATGAATGTGGAGGGATTGAAGTAATGGTTTCGAGAGACTCACTGAAGTTAAAATATCTTAACGCTTACATGAATAACATTAAATTTTTATATTTTTTATATGCAAAATAGATATGTATACGTTTTCATATTCTCCTAAATATCCTATGAATGTATACGTGTATAAAAAAGGCAAATGAAAAATTATATTCCACTTTTAAGCCAATGTTCGTCCAAGTATGTTATAACCATTTATATCTTTTTATATACATTGAATATTTTTTTACACTCTATATCTCTCTTGGTACAAACGTATATTAAGTTTGTGCGTATGTACGCAAAGCCCAGAAGGACCTATCGCTTACTATCCCGATCGATCCAGAATCACTTTCTGAGTCATTTTTCGAGCCATCTTCAAAGTATATGGAGCAGTTAACACCAATAAATTATTTGATTTTATTCAAGTGATAAAACTACATGTAACAGAAAAAAAGACAGTTGTCCTAGTTGCTAGAGCTTAGTCTACTTTTACTCCCACACGTTATTTCTTTGGTGTAAGTAAATCTTAAAATAGCTCCGTACTTGTGCGCCTAGGACATACCTGCAATTTGTTATACCTATGTCTGTTGTGTTTTATGATCAATATGAGCTATGTATTTTAAAGTCGTTATGGATCTTAGATAGATTAAGTCCTGTATCTTGTGGCCTTTTTTTCGAGGGAATCACTGCGGAGCATATATCTAGGTTCAGCCAGTGCCTTGTGACTTTCATATGTGTAAATCACCAGCGAATATCTGTCCAAGCTTCAGGCCCTAATTTAAAGGGCTCAGTTTTAGGAAATTACCACTGAATTTATATTTAAAGTTCAATCCTTTATTTTATGTAGTGGGAAATATAATAATAAGAATCATGTAAGGTTTGCGCCTTTATTGTAAGTTATATGGCCTTAGTTCAAAAACTTTATTAGTTGAGGAAAAATATGTTGTCCTCGCGTTTTCTTCTCTCTGCAATGGAAGCTTTTTTCATTGACGTAGACAAAAAAAGTAGATGTATGTTGTTCATTCTTTTCCTTCTACTATATCTTATATTTATCTTACATTTATAAAGGGACACTCCCATATTTAAAAATGGATCTGGAGCTATGTTGACCATAAACAAAAAATTGAAATAGCTTCAGTTGAAAAATGTTACAAAACATGTCACCTTCCGCAACTTTGAAGAGGACGTACCTATTTCACTGTCTATAGGAAAAAGCTACTAAAGCAAAACAAAAGCCTTTAAGTTCTTACTGCAAAAATTAGCATTTGGGGGATGCCCGTTGGTAGTTGTGAATAGTGTTGTGATATGTGAAAACATTATATCGGACACATGCATACGAAGTGTGGTAAAAAAAGATGACTTCAAATTTCGTGGGCTGCGCGCATTCGATCTTAAAATTTTTTTTTTTTTGTAATGTTGATACAAATGTTCTTAACATATGTCCTTAACATATGTTGCCATTATCAGCTTTTTTGCGTTTTATATCCATCACCGAAGGGCGAGGGGCGTATTCATTTTCTCGAGACGTTTGCAACGCTCAGAAGGAAACATCAGAGACTCCACAAAGTATATATATTCTTGATCAGCATCAAAGTCAGAATAGATTTAAGTATCTGTGCGTCTGTGCCATTGTCCGTCTGCCCGTTTATGTGGTAAACATTCTCGCAAAAATGAAGGCATCGCCTATAAATGTGTAGAAGAATTTGGAAGTAACCTAAACCGGCCAAAGGATACGTCTGCAACTTTCTCACACGTATACAACGACAACTGTGAACACCTTTGCTTTTGCTTTTTGCTCACAAAGTACAACACGTACACCATATAAACTTCCACTTTTATTCTGAAGGTAGAAAAAATCAGCCGCCCCGCCCGGTACTAGTAAGTATCGAAATTAGGTTATTTCCTTTTTTTAGTTTTTCTTAGAAAAACGGCCGAACATAATTTTCGTACTTGTTCAGCTTATTTTTTGGCAGATGTAAAGGTTAGACGTGTTCTGGTGTGCTTGGCGATACATTGTAGTATTATTAGTGAGGCATTAGGTTTAATCTGCGAGATCAACTGTCTTCCAATTTTTTTTCGTTTATCTTTCTGTATAGACTGTAAATCATATTTGTGGACAAGGGAAATATTTTTATGTAAAGGACTCTCTACTACTCTCGGCCACTTCTACCCTACCTATCGCGCATTACCTTTTCCCTCTTTCTTGTTTTTGAAGACAAATAGTTCAATTTCGATTAAAGTAACGAGTATTTTTAAAGTAACTGCTGCCAAGAGAATATCAATATTGGAAAAACTATTACCGCGGGTTCTTGCTTGCACTTTTGGGTTGCAGATAAAAAAGCAAATATCACTTATGTAATATTCAAATTTTCATTCAATAGCCAGTTCAAATGTATGCAAAGAAATTTAAATAAATGTTTAAAGATTTTTTAGATGTATATGACGTGACTAACATGACATAGCAATTTGTCACGTACACATTACATCTATATACCACATAAAGAGCAGAAGAAAAAAAAGAAGCATTTTTACAATTTTAATACACTTTTTGAAAGCAACAATTACACCTATGTCATCCATAAACGCATATGTCAAATACGTATACATGCCGTCGCCTGTTGTTCGTATTTCTCAACTACTAACACATTCGAAATGTATAAACGGATATTGACATTTTCTCGTCTAACCCCAACCACCCCGCCTTTATAATGCAATATACAATATATAATAAAAACAATTAAGAAAACTATGTATATATTTATACACACACTATATATCTCTCCCTCTCAACGGCAAATTCGTCTTAATATTTCATTTTGCAATGCACGCACAAGCTTATGAATAAATATTACGTATAATGTGGTACACTAAGTAAGCTAAGGCAACGAATGTGTGCATGCTAAGTCAGTTGTTCGTAAGTTAAATTATGGGCCCTCGCGACCACCCCAGTCGAAGTATATAAAGTAAAGAAGTATATAAAAGTCTTAATTTTTCATTAATTGTTTAACGATTTTACTTAAATTAAAATAAGATATAAAATTAAGAAAACAAATTTTTAATTAATTCAACAAAGTCGGTTCGACCTCTGCTAGACAGCATAAATTAATGATCAAAATATTTCAAAACGACCCAAGGGCACGTTTATGCACGTCGTCCGTCCATTCATCCATATTGCAAATTCGGTTCGCCACAAATGGGAAGCGCTCAGCTGGAAAGTGGTCGTCCATACGGCTTTTTCATCACGCCCAAGTCCTCTTGATTAACCCTTGTGTGCATCGAAGCACTTGTTAAGCAACATTCTGCTTCATACGGCGTGAAAAAAAACGCTTTGTGGACAGGGAAGATCTTTAAAAGCGTGGTATACGCAAATCGTCGGGCAAGTGACACAAAAGTCAATACTTCTGGCAAAATATTCTTAATATTTTTGATATAAGCCACGCTCTGGACGGCCATGTTTGATCGTCGACGATATTTGGAAAATCATATTAGAGCAAAATCATTTGCTGACAATCTCGGTTCAACTTAACAGACCATTTCGCACCATATCCGGAAACTAAGATTTCGTTTTATACTAAAAGGGGGCAGAACTTTCCGGTAGACCTATTATAATAGAGACACAGATCATCACTCCCTTTTAAGAGCAGGTTGAAAAAAAAAATTTTTTTAAAGATCGTTTCATACAAACAAAAGCCAAACCAAATATTTTTCAAACGTAGTGTGCTTTGCGAACGTTGAAATGACTCAAACTACTGAACGCGGTAGTTCTTTTCCAGCGTTGTAAACGTTCACTGGTTATGTCAAATCATGCAAAAATAATAAACAAAGTAAGTATCTCATGTTGAGCCACGAAAATCTTGAAAAAAAAACGTGACTGCCTATGACTCATTCATTAGTACCTCCCGACTTGCGATGTCCCTTTGATGTTGCTAAGGATATTGCTGTAAATTTGTTCTTTTAGATAAAACTATAAAGTTATAATCGTGATGTTATAGATATATGCAGCCAAGACAAGCAGACAGACAGACACAGTTAAATCGAATCCACTATTCCTGCCAATTAAGAATAAATTTATTTTGTGAGATTTCTGCTGCGCAATTATATATGTAAAAAACGTTTGATAAATCTACTACGGTCTCTACGGAGGATATAAAATTACTATCTGTTCAGATGGATATAAAAACTATTTGAAATTTTTTTAAACTGTAACTCTGCCAGCGGACTATGCATTGGATATTTGTAAATTTGTTCATAAAAAAACTTCGAGCTGTACATAGAGGGAATTGAAATGAATGCAAATGTAATGCAAATACAATACTCGGGAAACGTTACTTTCGTTACATTTCCTGATAACATTTTTGCTCCAGTCATTTTTAAAAAAATCTTTAAAAGTACTATGCATACATCTTATACTTTAGCTTCCTTAGACTCGTTGTTATAGAAAAATTTCACAATTTTCCATAAAAGTTTTGAAGACAATTCATAGCTTTTTTTTTAATTTCCAAAAGATTATCGCAGAATTTTATGAGTGCCGCGGTTATAGGAGATTTGTCATATAATTGAGTCATTCAGAAACCTTTTTTTCGATTACAGTCCGGCACTCAGAGTATACCCCAATTCAGGTACGTTGACGGTCAGAAGAATTGGAGAAAAAGAAAGAGAGATGTACGGAATGGCCGCAGCTCAAATGGGTGTATGCCCAGTCGGTAAGAGTCTACTTTCGCTCGGAAGTACGATATGAAGTATGATATATGTATCAGCTTGGACACCTATTTAACCCTACCCGTCCAAGGTTCCGTCAACTCATGTTAACCAAAAATTGAACCAGGAACGTGAAATGGAGTTACAACGCACCATTTCCGCCACTTACACGCATGCGCGGCTGGCAGCTTCCATTTAGAGAGGTTAGATAGTATGCAGTGAGGGGTTCATGTGCTCATGGCTGACGAAAGTATGTCCAACAGTTCTTGAGAATCAATATAACGTGGACGTTATGTCCCAGGACAAAGGTTCTGCGCAAGATATAAGATAATTTTCCGCCAAATACATGTTCTGACAGAACGATTCGCCTTACGCGATGTACAGTACAGTACAAATCGTTTGAAACGCAAAGACTAAATTTTAAATAATAAAGACTAAAATTACAAAAATCCTATAATTGTTGCTGGCGAACTGCTGATATGTTGTGAACCAAGTAATTATGGAATTATAAAAAAACAAAAGCAAAAAGCAAAAAATGCGAAGAGAAAGAAAACTCCTTAAAATATTCGATAATATTTATACGTATAGAAAGCGTGGTCCAAGACTATATTAAGTTTGCGCGCGTGCACGCAATACCGACAAGCAATTAAAATAAATGCATATTTTATTAAACCTCTCAATTCAACAAGCATTTTGTGAATCGGTCTAAGCTCGTCTGTCTGTCTGTCCGTCTGTCTGGTTTTGTGTGTGCAATCTACGGCCCAGAATTTTTGAGATATTTTCACGAAACATAGTGCAGCGATATTTTTTGGCTCAACAACGATTGCTACGAAAGATTGTCCGGATCGGATCACTTTTTCGACCGTTTCCCGTATAGCGCCTTATTTTGAAAAGTTTACATATGGATATTTGTAAAGTGGGGTAGGGTACTTAGCGCTGGACTGTACCCTAATGTATACATACATTTTCACAGGCCAAAACCATTCGCTGCTTGGTTTGATTGAAGTCCACGATGGCCTACAGAGATATCAGGTCTTTTGCGGCGTACGGAGAATATATTACATAATCAGGTCTAACACAACGGCGTAAAATTCATTGGTAAATTTCATTTATAAACTTGTATAGTATGCGTGACTACTATATTTCAATATTTTCGACTTGTTTTATTTGATTAAAAAAATGTGCCCTCTTGTTTATGTAAAAATGTAAATCGTTTGCATTTCATGAAAGCCAGCATAAATAAACAAATAAAAGGAAAAAAATCTCTTCTTTTAAAACATGCTAACAACATTTGTGCTTCTTCTGACCTACATAGCGGTCAAGCATACTTTTGAGCACACTTAAACCACTTTTATACTTTACTTATAGACACTTGGCGTGAGTGGAGAATGTACAACTTTTAAAACTCTCATTTCACTTCAAAGATTATTAGCAACACTCACTTAAACGCATTCTAACCAGAAGACAAAAGTTTTCCTTTTCAAAATCAGTTTTGAACTTAGTTGTTGAGGTTTATTATAGCCGTCACACACTCAAACACCAACGAATTACCCGTTTATGTTAATCGAGTTTTTTAAATTGTAACATCAAGAATCGAAATCAAAAATATTCCTTACAAATCTGAGACTATAGGTCCATTTGGATTCCCCTTTTTATTAGTTTGTCCCTCGGTAGGTAAATGCGTCCATCCTTCTGTCTGTGCGTTAGTATCCATTTTTTTGTTTTCTCATCTACTCATTTGGATATTAATACGATTGCTGGTTACATTGTCTCTTCCTCATCCCATCTGCCTATTCGCCTGTTTCAAGGTCCTTCATTTCTTTCCCCCGTTTCGCTATTTCCAACCAAAATTAGTGCCAGTTTGTCAACCTGTCCTTATGGCGGTCTGTCGCGTTTTTAGTTCATCTGCTAAACCATCGTTCTGTAATGCCTTTCATCTTGCGACCTATTTGAATGTCCTTTCCGCCGATAACATTAAATTGCTTTTCTCGTCCATCTGACTATTCGCTTGACGTCCCGTCCTTCTGTTCGCTTATCTG
Organism: Glossina morsitans morsitans; assembly: GCA_001077435.1. Classification (NCBI taxonomy): domain Eukaryota; kingdom Metazoa; phylum Arthropoda; class Insecta; order Diptera; family Glossinidae; genus Glossina; species Glossina morsitans. The sequence continues at coordinate 146,774 of CCAG010007933.1, forward strand.
TCTTTCAATCTTTAATTAGTTATTTCGGAACCCTCTTTGCGGGCGGCCCGTCCTTGAGGCGGCCCACTTCCTTGACCGTCCGCTTTTTTCCATTTTGTGCTTTCCACGTTTGTCAATATTTCGTCCCCGCTTTTTCGGCCCCTTTCATTTGGCTACTTATCCGTCTGCGTGCCACATCGTATGTTTCTCTGACCACCCGTCTAATGGGTGTGAACTTCACCACTTGTCTGCGTGATAGTCTTCTAGCCATCTTCCGTTAATGTCTCTTTTCGTTTACCTATTTGAATTTTCTTGCCTCCACTAGCCTTCATTCGTCCGTTCATTCTTCTGTTCTCTTATCATTCTTTCCATGTGTCAGTTTCACTTTTATCACCTTTTCGGCCATTTGAACATGAATCCGCCTCATATTTCATCGCTGTATATGAAGTTTTTTTTGTTTTACAAAAACAAAGAAACAAACGGGAACTGTAAACTAATGAATTCATTTTAATACATATCGTTTCAAGTTACTCTCTAAGAATTACATGGACTCGTCAATAGTACCATCCAGAGAACAAATTGAGTAATCTCTTATCTTGAAAATTCCGATCTGCAGGTGCAGCGCAAAAAGAAATGGCTATTTATTAGATAGAAAATTTATAAAAAAGCTCTAATAAAAAATGGATTTATATTAAGTTCCTCTTTGTATTGCATATATCCCTTACCTCGCAAGCGATAAAGATTGTAAAAAATATTTTAAATTATTGCTATTGATTCGATTTAATGTTTTTAAAAGTATACTGGATAGCTAAAAAATATTGTTTAAAAATAAAAACTGGGCAGCCGAAGTATTTAACGATCTATTTATAAAAATCAGGTAATTATGTTGCCGAAAAATCAACTGAGTCAGTCATTTGCGCCATTAGCGTAAAACCAAAATCGACAAAAAGCCTTTGTACCGTTCATGTTATTCACTCAAAGTAGTTCGTATCCGAGATTTGCCCTAAAACTTCTCCTCGTTGCTTGTTATTATTGTTAAGCTCTTTTTGCTCTAGAACTTTTCGCAGTCAATGTCAAGCATATGTTAAATATTATGAAGATTTTCTTTTAAACACTGATTTATAATATAATAATGTTTTTTATTCGGTCGTTTCACATGACGTATAAGTGATATTATTCATTAATATCAATTATACAGTCGATCACTCACTATCTACCTCTCTCTTTTGCACCACTTTTACAAGCCGAGTTATAATAAGCATTAATAATGTGTATGAAAATATTTCATTAAAAAAATTTCTAGAATAGTTTATGGTTTTTTTTTAAGAAAGAGACGTCATAAATGAGTAAAGACACTCGAGCAACGCACTAACTTGTACGCACGCACTCCATAAACATAATTTTCTTGATTGTTTTTATATTACTTGGAGGTATTCTTCGAAGTTGCGATTAGATCATTTTATTTAAAAAGTTTTTTTATTATTATTATTATTTTGAGCAAAGCGTAACACGTACGTTATGAACGTTAACCGTGTAAAGACGTTTATAAACCAACAAATGTTAATGTCTTTGGTTTGATTCAACGATTACTTTGCTCGAGTGCTTTTGATTGTCGTTTGCGGGAAAACACAAGAAAAGAAACAAAAAGAGAAATTCTATAAAAAATTGATTGACTAAATATATGTATATAAATGCCCAACCGTCAAGTCATCAGTCAATAGACCAAACATTCGCATATGTATGCATGGAAAAAGCATACATTTACATACAAATGGAAATTGAAATTAAAAACCTTAGTATTTGTGATAAACTGAATATGGAACTAAAACAAAAAAAAATCGATAAACCAAAATATATAAATATATATACATATATATATATACACATATATATACACAGGATCTATATGAACGTGTATATAAAAATAATATTACTAATAAAATAATAATAAATTCCCAAGGGGAAAAAATGTTAAACTAATCAAAGCATAGGAGCATGGTAAGAGGGGAAAAAAGGACAACAATGAGGCCAGAGAGTACAGAGAGCGTTAAATTTGACTTATTTCAGATAAAGCCTTTCCACTTTACTTCTTGTCTCTATCTATCCAACTTATATTGAAACAACATGTGGTTTAGTTTTTGGTAAGCCCTTATAAAATAATCAACAAAATTTCCTGATTTAGGTTAAAATCAAAACGATTTTTGAGTGCTTGTGCTCATAAGTGAGGTGTGGATCTGTGTATCTGCATACTATTCATATATGATATTCTTCTAAAATTGTGCAGGCAATAAACTCTTTTTAGCTTTTTGCCTTGATAACGTAATAAACGGCAAACAGAGTCACAGAATTTTGCTTAAGTGCACATTTGACAGTAAATGCATACACAATCGATTGTTGTGAATTTTATTTAACCGACAAGTTAATATAATTTTACAGTTACGAGAGACTTCAATAACGCTTTTGTTTTTTGTTATTATCATTGTATTTTTATTATTGTTGTACTACTTACCTGTCATCTGTAGGCTTATAGGTTACAATGTACTTCTCTACAGGATGTACATTTAAATCAATCATGGTCTGCCAAGACACACGCACTGTAGTTGGTGTTAAAAATGTAATGGTAATATTCTCGGGCGTTGCGGGTATAGTACCTGTAATAAAATAAATAGTTAAAAAACAAACAGAGAAAGGAAAAATAACAAAAGAACGCTTCGCAGTAGCGTTTAGCCGAAAAAATGCGGTTAAGTGGGGGGAAACTTGTGCATCAGAACTGGGTCAATGAAAAAATGTCGTTGTTGAAAGACATCGTAAACAGAAAAAAAAGGAAAGTTAAAAAGTAAGAAAACAGAAAACCAAAAAAACCGATAGTAATTAATGCTATCAACTACCTACAGAGAGATTAACGCTAGAGTGTGTAAAGCGTCTATATTTTGTCAAAAGAGTCTCCGAAGTTTTCTTTCTTCAAAATTTCAACTTGATGGTCGAGATCAATGAAAATCTTTAAAAGAAACGTATTCCCTGTAAGATACGTACATTTGATAGCCAACATTCAAGAAAGAGAGCGAAGAAAATTTGCTTCACTTTGGTCGGCTTTCAATTTGACCTCATGAGATGTAACAACTGAGACGTACCGACGAAAATATTTGGAACAAATTCCTTAGTCAACATTCAAGACTGTAATGCGAATTAGCCTCACTTCGGTCAGCTTTGCCGATACCATACATCAACAACCATAGTGTTGATAAATCGCCATTAAAGCTTGAGAGCAGGTAAGTTAGGTTACACCTAACGCCTTTTTCATCAAGCAACTCGTTACAAATCGCTTTGCGCTTGAAAGCAATCATTTTTTCTTGTTCTTGTGCATTTTTTGACTAATAATTGAAAAGTCGACTTATCTTATTTCTTAAGTTTTTTCTTTGTGTAACACCTTTTTTCTTTTTGTAACACCTAAATTGCCGTCCATTGGAGGACAATCGGCGCTATTGAGTCCGTAAATGAAAGTTGGGAGAAAAATTTAAAATCAATCGAGAAAAGTTCTTCAATGAAAGTCCATTGGAAATTTTCAAAAATTTATAAAAAGTTTAGTTTTCTATCAACAATTTCCAAAATAAAAAAACCGTTTTTGTTAAAATCGATTGCAGTGACAACAAACTCCGCGTCTTGCACTACAATAGTGCTCGTAAATTCAAGCAACGCCTATGCAGTCTACACAAGGTCTATCTACAAGTAACAGTTTCCAAATATTCAGACTATTGATGTCGTGTGTCTCAGTACATTCGACCTAAATAGTGGTCTTCTCTGGATAATTTCAAAAGAGAACATTCGTCGATTTTGATGTTTTTAAGTTCACTCTTTCGAAAAATTTTGATAAACGAGAAACTTTCCAAAGAAATGCGAGTTTTTACAATAATTTTTCAAAGTGAAATTTTCAAACTAAAATGGAATTCTTTGAGCATTTTGAGAGAACGTGCAAATGAAGTCAAATACAACAAATTAAAGAGTTATGTAGTTATTTCTGCTATAAACTAAGGTCGGTAAAAAAAATTTGCAGACCAATTTTTTAATCGTGAGCCGCCAAGCTGGACACTCTACTCTTTTGTACAACACCTTCGAATATCATCTTGTATGTATTATTATATAAGCATTAGTTGTTTTTGAACCGACACTACTGTCGCCAACAAGCAACAAGTAAAGCATGTTAAACCAAAGCCAACTGTTTA